>JAKLNC010000013.1:0-231378 GCA_022813145.1 Barbatosphaeria neglecta | reverse complement strand
TGGCCGGCCTGGTCGGGCAGCAGGGCGCCGAGCGCGGCGCGGGGGCGGTAGTAGAACGGCGGGACCACGTCGCGGTAGTGGGCGTTGTACGTGACCTCGGCGTGGTACTGCAGGTCGCGGGCGACGTGCAGGTAGGCCAGGGCGGGGGCCACGGCGTCGAAGAAGAGGAAGTACTGCCCCCGCGGCGCCAGCGTGACCGGGTCGCGCGCCTGCACCACGCGCTGCAGCCCCCCGGCCCAGCCGTCGACGTGCCGGCCCCGCGGTGCCAGCCGGAAGAAGTCGCTCGGTAGCAGCGACGCCGTCGTGGCGGAGAGGACGAGCACCGTCGGCTCCCGCTCCCGCTCCCGCTCCTTCTCTCGCTCCCTCTCCGGCCCCCTCTCCGGCCCCCTCTCCGGCCCCCTCTCCGGCTCCCTCTCCGGCTCCCTCTCTCGCTTCTGCACCCTCTCCCACTCCCGCCCCCACTCGGGGGGTTGGCCGGGGCCTCTCTCGTCGTTTTTGTCGCTGGCAGCAGCGTTATCTTCTTCTTCTTCTCCTCCTTCGTTGAGCCACTGCTTGAAGTCGCCGCGGACGGAAGCGAGCTCGGCTTCCGAAGGCGAGAGCGCTGCTAAATTGTCATTGTCCGCCTCCTTCTCGCCGCTCTCTGCCGCCGCCGCCAGGGCGATAGACCAGAGGCTGACGTCATCGTCGCCGTCGGAGGGCGGCCATGCCGCCGGCATCTCCTCCTTCTCCTCGCCGGGGAACAGCTCGTCGAACAGAGAGGACGAGAAGGGCGGATGCGGATCCGACTCGGACTCCGACGACGCGGAAAGGGAGGAAGAATAGTACAGCAGCGTATCCTCCTCCTCCTCCTCCTCGCGGACGCTACCGCTCTTCTCCCTCTCAGCAGCGAGCGGGGCCCCGTCTCGGCTAGGGCGCGAAGACCGGGAGGGGCGTTTCTCTCCTTTCGGCTCTTCGGGGAAGAGCTCCCGGAAGATGGAAGAAGACGAAGAAGTAGCAGGAGACGGCCTCGCCGGTCTGTCTTCGCGGCGCGCGGACACCGACCGGTGCACATGCCGCTGCTGATGAAGGCAAGAGCAGGAGGCCCAGATCCGCAGCGGGAGCTGCAGCTGCCAGGACGGAAGCCTCTTCGCCATCGTCGGGGGAAGGAGATTCGGTTGTGGTTGAAGAGGAACGATTTAGAAAGAGAGGAAGAGAGAGAGAGAGGGAGAGTTAGAGGCGATGCCGCAGCTCTGAGGTTGGGCGTGGAAAATATGCAGCTATCGAGAATAGAAGATTCGGCATGCCGATACGTGCATGGAGAGTGGTCCCGCGCTAACCGTAAATGGCAAAACGGCCACTAAAACCCACGAATGACAGCCCAATTTATTCACATTCGCCTTCGTCTTCTGGATCGGAGCGTCTCAAGACGCAAAGAAGCCGAGAAGGAACCTGACAGACGCATTTCACGAGCTTCCTGCCGAAATACAATCAAATAGAGTCTCTGTATGGGACATTTCCTGAGCGAAAACTGTTGCGTCGTGCGTGCACTTACCCGGGTCCGGTATCGATCTATCTACGGCACCTAGAGACGCTGAACGCACCGCGAGAGAATGTGCAAGGGGCTTTCGATAGCCCTCTAACCTCGACCGGACGGAAGCTCAACAGAAGGAACGACTGGGGCAGCAGCAGGGTCGGGCTGCTGACCTCGTCGGTGGCGAGGTGACGAGATGGCCAAGGCGCTGGAGATCCAGTTCCGGCCGTACGACCACCAGCCGCCGCTCAAGGGGTCGGCGCGCGTCCAGGTGCGCAAGGACGACCTGATCCAGCTGACGGGCTCGCTGGACAGCGACCGGCTGTGCGTCGTCGAGAAGGTCGGGGAGCCGTCGTCGCGCCGGGAGGCCGTCCTGGGCGCCACGCCGGAGAACCTGAAGAAGGAGCGGGCCAAGATATCCAAGGTCTTCCTGGAGACCTGCGGCTTCAACTTCTCGGACCGGTACCTCGTCAGCGTGCCCGGCGGCGCCGTGCCCGAGGCCCGCGAGGTCTGCTTGGAGGATGTCACGGCGAAGGAGGCCGTGGCGCCCATCGCCGGGGCCGACCTGACGACGGCTTGGGAGGTCTACCTGCAGGGGCAGCTGGCCCTCGTGGACTATGTCTTTCCCGGACTGGTCCTCAAGGACCTCTACGTGAGGGGGCCGAGGCGGTCCTTCGCCGTCAAGACGGTCAACGGGCGGAGCGACAGCATCGCCCGGTTCCATCTCGACAATACAAGAGCCGTACTTCTGGGGGTCGCAGCTCCGGAGGGAACGCAGCAAGAACGCCAAGCCGGAGGAAGTCACGATGCGCTAGCTGCAGCGACAGCAGCCCCCGACGCAATAACGAACGGCGAGGCACCCCGCAGGCTCGAGGTGACGGGCATCGCGGGGATGGACGACACCGTCGAGGCGCTCAACGGCTTCCTGGCCGACTTCGAGCTGCCGCCCGAGGCCACGTTCTTCGAGCGGTCGTGCGCGATGGTGCTCCACGGCGACCCGGGCAGCGGCAAGACGATGCTGCTGAACCGCGTGGCCCAGACGGGATGGGGGACTGTGCACCGCATCCGGCCGGGCGACAAGTTAGCCGCCATCGAGGAGGCCTTCCAGCGGGTGGTGGAGGAGAAACAGAAAAAACCGAGCATCGTGCTCCTCGACGACATCCAGCGGCTGGTCGGCGACGACCGCACCAACCGCGCCGCCGTGGTGCGCGCCCTCTGCGACGCGCTCGACGCGCTGGCCGTCCCCCGCGGCAGCGACGCCGTGCCCAAGGTGGTGGTGCTGGCCACCTGCCTGAGCTACTGGACCGACATCCCCGCCGACCTGCGCGCGCCCGGCCGGCTGGACGACCAGATCCGCCTGCCGTTCCCCGACATCGCCTGCCGCCGCGCCATCCTCGCGTCCCTGCACATGCCGCTGCCCCCGGACGAGGGCGAGGCCGTCCTGGAGGACTGGAGCAAGCGCACGCACGCCTTCAACGGCCACGACCTGGTCAAGCTCGCCAAGAAGGCGGCCCAGATCGGCCAGGCGGCCTTTCGCAGGGCCGGCAGCAAGGACAAGAGCATATTCTATCTCACGAACGCGCACCTGGAGCAGGCGCGGCTGCAGTTCGTGCCCAGCTCCATGGACGGCGTGATGCTCAAGCCGCGACCGGTGTACTGGTCGCAGGTGCGCGGGCAGGAGCGGGTGCGCGAGGCGCTGACGGAGGCGGTGCGCAACATGTACCACCCGGACGAGTACCGCGCGCTGGTCAAGCCGTTCCCCAAGGGCTTCCTGCTGTACGGGCCGTCGGGCTGCTCCAAGACCATGGCCGCCCAGGCCATGGCCACAGAGAGCGGGCTCAACTTCTTCGCCGTCAAGGGCGGCGAGCTGCTCAACCAGTACGTCGGCGAGTCCGAGCGCGCCGTGCGCGAGCTCTTCGCCCGCGCCCGCCGCGCCGCGCCCTCCATCATCTTCTTCGACGAGATCGACGCCATCGCCGGCCGGCGCCCCGGCTTCGGCTCGTCCGGAGGTACTTCTTCCTCCTCCTCCTCCCACCGCGGGCCCGAGATCGTCACTACGCTCCTGACGGAGATGGACGGCTTCGAGCCGCTCAAGGGCGTACTCATCGTGGCGGCGACCAACCGCCCGCAGACGCTGGACCCGGCGCTGCTGCGCCCGGGCCGCTTCGACCGCGTCATGTACGTGCCGCCGCCCGACCAGGCCGCGCGCGAGGACATCCTGCGCGGCTGGGCCGAGGGCATGCGCCTCGCGCCCGACGTCGACCTCGCCCTCCTGGCCGCCCTCACGGACGGCTACTCCGGCTCCGAGGTCCTGGGCATCTGCCAGGTCGCCGGGTCCGCCGCCGCCCGGGGCCTGCTGCGCGGCGAGACCGAGCCCTGCATCACCATGTCCCACTTCCGAGACACCGTCCTGCACACGGCTAGGTCCATCACCCAGCCCATGCTGGACGGCTTCCGGCGGTGGGAGCTGCACCGGCTGTCGGAGTAGGAAGAGTAAAAGAGGGGGGGGGGGGGGGGTTAGGGGGGGGGGGGGGGGGGTAAAAATTGTCTGCAAAATGCCCCGGCTAGCCCTCGGGGCCTAGTGCACAAAGGGCATACCGAACAGGGGCCTACAGCCATTTCACCTTTGCAATATGATCCGCTTTCTTCCTGCTTGCCTTGACAAAGCCCATGGCCTTGAGCTCGGCGAGGCCGCGATAGAACAAGGCAAGCGCCATACGCTTCTTGCCGTCATTGTCCCCATCTTCCTCCTCCTTTTCATCCGCTTCCACCCCGGCCTCGGCTTCGCTGTCGTTGTCGTCCCGTTCGCCGCCAACGGTGCCTAAGAAGGCAGACCAAAGATCTGCTACGTTCACGAGAGAGCCCGCCTCTAGGTAGAGATGGTACAGTATAGCCGTGGCCGGCAAGGTGGGCGCAACCCCCCCAGCTGCCTTGCTGCAGCACGAGCAGGCTAGATAATCATGAGGCCGCGACAGGGCCCGGTCGAGGACGACGTTCGGCTTGGGGATGAATACGTCGCGGTAGGGCGTCTTGGAATCGAAGAGCCAGATCTCGTGGAGGAAGAGGTTCTCTGCGCTGCCGCATGCTACGGCACCACAGACGTGCCGAACGATGCGATCAACAACGGCCGTGAAGGCCTTGTCCTCTGCCGTCAGCGTGGCCGAGTCCTGGCTGAGCTGGACCTTCTGCGCCACGACCGTCGTCCGCAAGATCCTGCTTTCTGTCGTGTACCTGCTCCGCAGAACGGCGCCCCTCTCGGCGGCCTGGCTTATCAGGCCTGCGATCTCTTGTTCGGCATCGCGGAGGACCTGGACGAGGCCGCCCGGCTCTCCGGCCCAGGGCTCCAGCGCGAGATCTGCGTCGCCGTTGCTGAGCGCATCGGCTAGGCGGCGGCAGAGCGATACGATCTGGTCGGACGCTAGGCGTCTGATGCCGTCCGCAAGATCAGAGTCGTCTGGAGACGCGTCTACCCCTTCTGCGAGCGCCGTGATATAGAGCTCGGCAAAAGAGGAGGATGACCGTGCTGTGCCCCTACCAACGACCGACGCAATGTGCAAGGACCGTAACAGCTGCAGAGCCCAGTCTCGCTTTTCCGCCACCCCGGTGGCTTGCTCCACGAGGTACGCATCATCCTCTAGGAGGCGCCTGGCATGCCGGAGACGTTCGACTTCTGCGGTGTCTACGGCCGCCTCGACATGTCGGCGGAAGGAAGGCAGCGAGCGAATGCACGCCAGATGCTCTGGCTGTGCGGAGTCCTTGTCCACTAGACTTTCGCTTCTTGCGAACACACTCAGGGGATTCGCGTAGAAGTGGGTCATATATGCATACTAAAAATTGCCCATTATTAGATGTCCCCTCTTGGCTGTCTGCGTGAGAAGGAGAGGAGAAGCGAGAAACGCGAGGGAGGGCGAGCTGATACGGACCTTTAACGAGCTCACAAAAACTTGGACGCCGGCAACCTGCTGGCTCTGCCGCTCCATAAAAGCGCGCAGAAGCGAAGGGCCTATTATCAAGTCGTTGTCCACGTCGGCCACGGCACACTTGATGAGGCTATCGAGCACCGAGGCTATCTGGACAACATCGAACTGGGCGCCGCGCAGACGCTGCGTGGTTGACTTGAGTAGACGGGCTTGGAACAACTCTACGGAGGTGGCCACCCCGAAAAGGAGGGTGAACCGGATCCTGTCCTGCCAGCAGCTGTGTAAGAAGTCAGCCATGGTGCCCACGCACGTATTTCCTGGGATTTGTTGGATGCAGCACGCACTATAGCAGCTCAATGAGATCGGAAAGCAGGCCGCTGTCAAACGCCTCGCTGTCCTCAAAGGCCACGAGAACTCTCCGCGAACTCCGGTGCTTTAAGAAGCTATATACGGCCTCGAGGTCGTAGTCGAGGTACCTACGGCCCTGCACTCAATGAGAAAAAGCTTTAGCGCTGTATAGAGAGATAAATCCTAGCAGGCGGAGACAGAAAAAGGATAGAAGGGAGTCCACGCTTACATCATGCCCAACAGCGAGTTCCGCCTCGTCGTTATGGCCCCCGCTCCCGCCGCTCCCCGCCTCGGCAGCAGCACAGGTGACAACGTCGCGGATGATCTTTTTCAGCGTCGACTTGAGGTTCGGCGCCTCGGCAGAGCGCACACGCACGAAACGGCCCTGACAGGTCTCGCGCAGAGCCTCGGACAGCTGCTCGAACAGCAAGCCCTGTGAGGTGACGTTGGGTCCCGTGATGATGAACGCGGCCGGGATCTTACTGCTGCTTGTAGTAGCGGTAGGGGCCGAGGCCGGGGCGTCCCCCTCCCCTACAAACGCGCCAACCTCATCTAGCGTGGTCTGGTTTGCTTGCCGTAGGACGCTCTGAGAAACGGCTCCCGCTCGACGTCAGAAAATCGTATGTCGTACATGTACCTTTGTAACATCGGTATGTAGGGGGAGACATACCTGGATCCGCGCGTCGACCCGCGCCCATGACGCCTCGAAGAGCGCCTGGCGACGACGGACCGCAGGCGCTTCCTCGACGCCATTCAGAAGGGGCACGAAAGACGAGATCGTCGTTGGCCACTGAGCGGTTTTATCATCATCAGCATCACTAGCAGTGGCGACGCCGCCCATCTTCTTGCGCCGGGTAGCGCCCGCCTCGACCTTGTTGGCAGCTAATTTCCGGCGTTTAGACGGGCGAGCTGCTCCCCGGCCGCCGTCGGCACCCTCGCCATCTTCATCAACCTCATTCGGAGTATCCTCATGGAGGGGACTGAAGATGTACGCGACCTGAAGAAGATAAGTTCCACCGTTAGCCTTCGGGTCGTTCACCGGGCACCACAGATTTGCTTGAAGGCCATCATCACCTGATGTTCTTCGTCCTGAGACGAAGCCGCTGGACCTGCCATCTCCGGCTAGCGCTTCTGCTTCCGTTCCGGGGGTGAATCTTGGTGATCTTGGTGTCGGAGCGTCGGAGCTATGTGTTCGAGTCTACAAGGGAGAAATATAGTCTGTACGGTTTGCACTCCGTCGGGATCCATATAAGTCAGGCGAACAGCCAGGGTCCGTGTGAAGCAGGGGACGCGAGGGAAGTCGCGAAAGAAACGCGACCCTGCACCAGCCACAGCCAACCAAACCGCCTGCGCCACAATTCCAAGGTGGCATCCCCTAAGTTGAAGACCGGCGCCGCTAGCATAGGTTCGTGGACAAAATCAGCACCTGTATCGTTACGTAGGTACTACGGAATACAGACTAAAAATAAGTTCATTCACGACGCAGCCTGGCAGACAGCCTTGCTTGCAAAAAAAAGACATTCATCCTATTGAGCTATTATCCTTGAACGAGAGGGCTATTTCCTCTTCTTCGCTCCCTCCTTACTAACTACCTCGATCCCCCAGCAGCGTCACCCTTGCTCAACGAGTGTCGTGCCGTTTGCCTCACACCTTGCTCCTCCCTTTTTTTCTCTGCCCTCCTTTTTCATCGTCTCTGCCATGGCTGTATAGATTCTGGTTGCCATCCGCCGCGGCAAACCTCTCGAGGGAGAATTAGTCAGTCGGAATGGGACTAAGAAGGCCTCGCAACTTGATTGATACCCACTATACTCGCTACCACCTGTCTCGCTTTCTTCGTCTCTTATCCTTCCTTTCTTTTCTGCCTCCGGCCGTTAAAATCCCTCACTGATCCCCGTGCCTCCTCCACACCATCTCCATTGCGCTCCCGTCTCGTCAAGCTCGAGCTGCTAATTCCAGTGCGCAAGCTTTGTACGTACACGGTGAATCAAAGCCGTGATCCACCCCCGTCCCTAAGGCGAGAAAGACGAGAAAAAGGAGAGACGTAATCCGGGCCGAAAACACCTTCCACGTTCCAAGAACGCGCAGACGAGGGAAAGGACAAAAAGAGAGGCTACAGTGCGTGAAGGAAATAGGACAGAAATCATAATGCCAACGATCCGTAGTTTTACAAGAAATGAAGTATTTAAATCGGAAAAGAAGGGAGGGTAGAAAGGAAATCACGCGAAGGGGTTCATTTTATTTCTGTCCAACGGCCACTTGATCGGTCGGCTGCGTCAAGTAGACTAAGATTCGGTTATTGATTCGGCGAGTGTCTCGTCGGCGAGTATCTCGGCGGCGGAACATCCGAGATTCCTGAGATTCGTATGCAACACCGGCTGTGGTGCGGGCTAAGGAAGTAGTATCAAAGCACCGGCCAGCTCATAGCTTAGGCGGACGCCTCAACGGCCTCCGGGGGCTTGGCAATCTGTCGAGTTGAAAGTATTGGTCAGAGAACCTTTCTTCGGAAGTAGCAAATGAATGCAGAATAAGAGAGCGCATGCAGAAGAGGAAATAGCCGTCTCACCTCGTCTGGGGCGACCTTCTCCTCTTTGTCCTCGGTAGTCGTAGCCGGCTCTACGGCTTTGTTGCCGTTTGCCTTCGAATCCCCCTCAGCCTTAGCTTCTCCGTTCTCCTTCGCCCGGTGGGTGGCCTCAGATTTGTCTCCCTTGTGGGCTGCCTCGCTGGACTTTCCGTTCACGCCATTGCTGGGTGTCGTCGCTGTCGTGTCCACGGCTACTGCGAGAAGCTTGTTCCACTGGTCGAGCAGAACCTGCGAACGTGACTTGAAGTGAAATTCCTCCTCCTTGGGGATGCTGTCGAGCTTCAAGATAGCCTTGAGGACCTTGTTGATCTTGGTCTGCCGAATGATGCTGACTTCCATCTCCGGGAAAGACTCCAGTTTGGTCACATAGTCCGACATGGACCTCATTTCCTCTGCCTTGGGCTCCTGGTCGCGCGTAAGGAGTCCCTTCTGGAGCTTGTGCCGTAGGAAGAGGACTTCCTTCTGAGTGTTTCAACGAGATGCGGTTAGCGCAAAAGTCCACAAAACCTACACCATCCCATCTTGGCTGGTCGAACTTGCCTCCTTTCGTTGATGCTTCTCTTCCGGCGTCAGCTCCGGCTCCTTCGGTACCTCGACCTCTTTCTCCACCTTCTTCTCTACTTTGGCCTCCTTCTTCGGCTTGGACTTCGCAGGCTTGGACTCCGAAGCCTTGGCGCTCTTCGGTGTTGGCGTACCGTTCGCCGCCTTGGGAGTCGAGCTCGAGGTTATCTTGATCCTCGGCTTCTTGACGGAGTCGGAGCGCTGGGGAGTCTGCGACACACACGTGTCAGTCAGCAGGAAGCTCGTCGAGAGCCTGACTAGTAAGGGGGAATGAGAATGAGAACTGACCGCAACCTCATCATCTGCCTTGCGCTTCTTCGATTTCTTCTCCTTCGGAGCCGCTTCTTCCTCTTCCTCTTCTTCCGGCTCGGCTGCGGCCTCAGCCATCTCCACGTCCTCGGCCTCCTCCCCAGGCTCCACCGCGGGCTTGCCCTTCTTTGCCTTCTTCGCCGGCGTAGCCTCGGCTTGCACTTTGGCTAGCTCCTCTTCCTCGAACTGCCGCAGGAGCTCCTTGTAGTAGTCTAAGTCGTTCTGCTCAGCGGCGAGATGGTGCGCCTTTTGGAGATCTTTCCGCATCTTGTCATTCGCTAAGCTGGCAACCTTCTCGAAGTCGAGATCGTAGAGATCCGTGTTTGGTGCCCAACCACTGTTGGATCAATTTCTTGATTAGCATCCGCGCGCGCCCTCGAACCTTGGCCCATCAACAAAGGTGCGTCACTACGCCGGAGGGAGGCAGGGGGGAGGGGTGGATAGGAGATGAGGCGATCGCCGCTTACAATTCGTTCGTGGAGAGATACATGACTGGGTAGGTCCTGTCGGCGGCCCTCTTGCCGCCATCGGCATAGTCCTCGCGATAAGTGCCGTCCGGGCGCGCAGCTGTGACGGGACGGTTCTTGAGCAGCGAAACAGGAAGCATATCCTCGTCGCAAATGATCGCGGGCCATGGCGGGTAGCCCTTGAGCTTGACAAAGTAGTGATCGCCGGGCTTGGCATCCAGATGCGTAATCCGGGCCCTGGAGCCCTTCCTGTTCAGCTTCTTCGCCTTGCTCTCCGCGGTGCTGACCGACCTGGCAAGCGACTTAGACTTGTCACCCGTGGCGGGCGTCGCGGGAGTAGCATCGCCGCTGCCCGCGGCTTCCTCGGGCTTGGCGGCCTCTATCTCGCCCTCGGCCTTCGTCTCATCGGCGGCGGTGGCAGTGGCGATAGGCTCGGCGGCGTCCTTCATTTCGGCGTCGACGTCGTCGTTGGTCGCGGCGGGTTTCTCAGAGGCGGCGTCGGTGGGTGCTGGAAGGGAGTTTGCAGATGTCAGCGTGGGCGGCCACGACGCGTAAATTGGCAATGTGAAGGTAGCAGTGGGATTGGTTGAAGGAGGAAGAGTCTGCGCTGGGAGATGGTAGGTGGTAGGAACGTGGGAAGTGGGTAATTGCACGGGGTAGCGCTGGCGCGCCTACCTTCTGTGGACTTCGACGCCGCCCCTGGCTCCGCCACCGACGCGGCTTCGGCAGCACCTCCGGCAGCAGCAGCACCAGTACCATCAGCAGCGTCAACCTCGTCCGACGCCGCAGCAGCGGAACCCTTCGCGATCGCCTTGGGCTCACCAGAAGAAGAAGAAGAAGCTTCGGCAGCCGCCTCAGCGTTGTCGCCTGCCACGGCTGACTGCTCCGCCGGGGTGGGAAGCTGCGCGTTGGCGCTGGTCTCTTCGGCTGACATGGTGCGGACCAGCACAAAAAGTGGCGACGGCAGCAACCGCAGGCGTGTCACAGGGGGGGGGAAAGACGTGTTGGGACGTGTTTTTGGGGTGGAGTCAATGATGAACGCGGTGGTCGCGATGATAAAATGCAGCGGCGCGGCCCTCCTCGAGATTCTAGAGATGGCCGATGGCGGGAGGTTGCGATACGGTGGTTGTGTGGAGAGGAGAAGCGGAGTAAAGGAAAAAATAGAGGAAGGAAATTCATGGTCGTTTCTCGTAAGGCGATCGTTTGACGGCCAAAATATTTGCGGTGGTCCGTGCGCGGAGAGGTGGCTGGCTCCAGCAGGTCACTCACTCACGCAACCCTGTTCGACCTGCCCCCCTTCCCCCCCCTCCTCCTCCCGCGCCTCGACAGTCGCCTGCCTCGCCTGCCTGTCCTCGACCGGCCGTCACGGCGGGAATAGCCGTGGAGACATCCACCCCCCTCTTGGATCCCAGTAGAACACCAAGGAGAACAGCATGCCTGATAGGAAATATCATCTTCTATTCACATAGCCATTTTTTAACCACCTGGATAGGTACTGTACACCTCCCCGCCACGCTCCTATCCCTCCTATCCCTTCTCGCCCTCTCCGGCTTGTACTCCCTTACTCTCGTAGGCCTTCCTGGGCTTTCCCGGGCCTCCCTAGGCCGCCCGGAGCCGTATTGGCCCATCTTGGCCTGCCCCAGCCTGATTCTGGGCCCGAGTTCGCCTAAGTGGGGGGTCGGCTCGATCGTCTGCCTACCTGTACTTCCTGCGGCGCCTCCCTTACCCGTTGGCCTTCGCCTTATTCGTCCGCCTCGTCCGCCTCGTCCTCGTCCTCGTCCTCGTCTTCGTCCATCCCTTCCGCAACGGTCACCGAAAAGCTTGGTTCCTGGTCCACTCCGACGTAGCTGTCGCTCATCAAGTACAACTTCAGTTCGTGCCGGCCGGGCGTGGGCACGGTAAACTCAAGCCGCACGTTGAGGCTGCTGCCAATCGTCACCCGCTTGATGGCCAGCAGCGTCTTGGCGCCCTCCTCGCCCACCACCAGCCACCAATTCTCCATCTTCTTGACCGGATAGAACGGCGCGTGCACTGTGGCGTCGAACTCCTCGTCTTCCTCCACCTCCCGCTGAATCTTGATGTTGAGGTACGAAGGCTCTCCCGCCCGGAGGCTGTCCTCGTCCTCGACCTCGAACTCCAACGAGATGTCGGGGTATTTGTTGTTCGTGAAGTTCGCAGCCTGCGCTAGCTGCGCCTGCGAGAGACCCAGGCGCTTCACTAGTGTGCCATATTGAGCGTTCTCTTCCGGGTTCATGGCCTCCATGAAGTCAAAGATGTCGTTGATCCTGTAACGAAATGCAAGGTTAGCATCGCCATCGCTGCCTAATGGCTGGTCGGTGTTCCTCTTCTGTACGTACTTGAACTCGTTTGCAACTTTGATCACCTCGGGAGTGAAGTGAGGAATCTGCTTCAGGGGGCTGTCGCGATCCCACATGGCCTGGACGACCATCTGCGACATCTCCATGGCGTTCATGGCGTTGAGATGCCCGTCAGATGAGAGAATGTCTACGCTGGCGCTGAGGAGGCTTAGAACCTTGGATAGGATGACCTCCTGGTCTTTGGCCAGGTCAATCGGCAGCTGCATCCGCGAGAAGTGCGCCTGCAGCAGCACAAACGCCTTAAAGTGCGGCGAGTCGAAGACGGGCTGCGCCATCTTGACTGGCACGCGGTCGTAGATTCGGCGTAGGAGACCATCCTCGTGCCTCCTGATCTGGATCGACTCGAACTCGGTGGCAGAAGTGACGATCTCCAGGATACCCTTCAGCTTAGTGCGCGCGCTCAAAGACAGGAGGAACGTCTGCATCGTGACGTAAGATATGTTGTAGTACGCAGCGATCATGGCGGCATTCTGTGGCGACACCGAGCCGTCCTCCTCGTCGTACTCGATGATCTTGGCCTCAGCGAGCTCGCCGAGAGTGTCTTCTACCAGGTCGGACAGGTACTTGCTGAGGGCATCATTGGAACGGTCCGACAGGCTGTAGTAGCTGGGGTTGGCCAAGAGTCGCCGGTAAAAGTACGTGAACGTGGTCCAGTTCAGCGCATCGTCTCCGGATTCGATCATCTTGGTGCTAATTTCCGCGACGAAGGCGTCGTGGAGATACGCATGGAGGTGCGACTCTACGGGGAGAGCCTCGTTGAGAAATTTCCGGTAATAGTCTCTCTTCACAGCGGGGAGCATCAGGACACCTCGACTCCGGCCGTCCTTCGACGGGCGCAGGGCCTTCCCGAACATTTGCAGCACCTCGCTGAGGGGATAGTCGAGGTAGCGATGCTCTCGACCTTCGAAATACTGGGTGCCCATGACGATGACGAGATGCGCCGTGCAGTCAAGCTCCCAGCACGTATCCCGGGATGCCACCAGCACCTGGATGGCGCCGTTAACATACAGATGCCGGACGATCCGCCGATCAGTTTGGCTCAACGCTTCGTGGTAGTAGCCTATCCCGTGGGAGAGAGCCTCCCTCAGGGCGGGCTCGTGCACCTTCTCGAGCAGCGGCACCATCTGCTCTGCATCAACATGCAAGAAGCGATCCTCGTCGTCGTCCGCAACGCACGCAGTGAGAAGATCGCGGGCTGTCGCCCTCGTCTGTTTCCTGTTAGGCACAAATACGAGCGCGGGCTTATCGGCGGACATCTGGGTGATGGCCAGGTAGGTCGGCTTGGCCATGGCAAGCATCAGAGATGGGTTGTGCGGGATCGTATACGACTGGATGTGCAGCTCCAAGGGCACGGGTCGCGCCTGGGGGCTGAAGTTGTAGATGTCGTGCTTGGTCGCGTCGATCCACTCGCCGAGATCTCTCGCGTTGGCCAGAGAAACGCTGAGGCCTACGATTCGCAGGGGCAGCTCCGTCTGTGTCCTGATGTAGTGCATTCGCGACACGATAATCTCGTAAACGTAACCTAGCTGGCCGCCGAGCATGTGAATCTCATCCGCGATGAAGAGCTCGACCGTCTGGACGTTCTTCCGTCTCTTCCACTGCCGAGAGAGCACGTCCCACTGCGACGGGGTGGCCAGAATTAGGTCGCCCTGCTCCAGGAGCTTCAGATCAATGCCGATCTCGCCGGTGAGTTTAACGATGTCCTTGCCGCCCCTCAGCCCGGAGAAGCGTTTCTCCCATTGCTGGAACCGAGCGTCTACTAGTTCTTGGAAAGGAGCGATGTAGACGGCCCGGCCGGGATCGGACTTCGTCCAGTGACGAAGCAGAGCAAACTCGGCGCAGACAGTCTTCCCACTGCCTGTTGGGGCGCCGATGAAGACGTTTTTGTCTGTCGTATACAGCGAATTGAAGGTCTGGGTCTGAATCTTGTTGAAGTGCTGCCAGTCGGGAAACAGGGCAACGTAGTCCTTGGCCTTGAGGGCGGAAACCGGCAGGGGCTGGAGATCCAGAAGCTCCGTGTGAGGCGGGAATTTGTCTGGGAGGAGCAACTTCTGGAACGAGACTGCCAGTCTCGTCTCGGAGTGCATCCATCGGTCCGAGACGACCGAGACAAAGTAGTTGGGCGGCATAGGATCCGTGATCGCCACCGTGAACTCCACAAGATGCTCGTTCGCCTCCGCCTGGGCGTATTCTTTGCGGAGGAGGAACTGGTCCTGGTACAGGATGTCCTCACCATCGCAGTCTTCCACCAGGATCCAGAAACTCTCGGCAGTGCCGTGCACGTCATCATCCCATTCGAAATTCGGCGTGATAGTGAGCTCAACACGTATCATCGACCGCGTCACTGGTTGCACCTGCGCCTGGACTTCGAGTCGGGGGAACCTGGCCACAAGACCGCAAACCGTCCGGCCGGCCTTGGGCATACCGAGCAGCTCGCCCATGCGGGGGGGGTCCAAGTCGAAATAGCTGCTCCAGGGCACCTCGATTCTCTCCGACTTTTGCACGATATCCCTCGGGCAGGAGGGGAACTGGCGGAGAGGCGACATTGTCGGCCACATGCGCTTCTCAGCCATTTTACACAAGTCCAAGGCCGTCTTGGCGACAGAGGCCCAACCTTTCTTCAGCGTGAGCTCGAAGATGGCACGGAGAATCCGTCCGGCCGACTGCGTGACGTAGATCATATCAGCCATCAGGGCTAGGCCTTCTAGCCTAAGGCGGGAAATGTAAGCCTGAAGAAGAACATTAACTTTCGCATGCGGCTCCTCGATGCTCTCCTTGACAGGGATCGGTACCCTCCCAAGCAGTTTCGCGAGCTCGAGCTTTTCCTCCTGACGCACAGGAATATACTTAAACTCGGCACTGAGAGAGAATATCCGAAACAGCTCAATCGTCGAAATCGACGGCTGGATGAGATTGTTATAGGTATCCATAGAACCGTGGGTGATGTAATAGTGCGACGCGATACGCCCCACCTCCGTAGCCTGGAGCTTGCCTGTCTTCTCGTCGTATTTGGCGAGGTTCAACCTCTTGAGGACGCTGGCGGCCGAGTGTATGAGGTCCACGCGCTTCTGTTCCAGCGCCTCATCTTCCTCATACTCAGGCCCAACCTGGTACAGTCCGGGCGACCTAAGCATCCGTACGAAGAGGTAGGTGTACCCAAGCCATTCGACCCCTTCGTCTCGCGTGCGGACATTGCCTAGGACGATCTCGGCGTTCAGGTTGTCGACTAGCTTGCTGACGAATTGACTCTCGATCGGCAGCTGCTGGTTCAAGAGAGAGAGATAGTATTGCATCTCGCCTTGGGTTGTGATGATGATTCCCTCGCCGTAGGTGTCGAACTGCGGGCGGCCGGCACGGCCGAGCATCTGCAGGACGTCCTGGGGACTGAGCTCCACCCAGCTACCCTTCTCTGGAGAGTAGACCTGGGTTCCCTTGATGATGACGGTGTGTGCCGGAAGGTTGACGCCCCACGCAAGCGTTGCCGTGCAGCACAGGACTTGGATCGCACCCTGCGCAAAAAGGTCTTCCACATCGGTGCGGTCAACGCGGCTCATACCGGCATGGTGAATCCCAAATCCGTAGGGAAGCAGGTCTTTGAGGTCTTTGTCCATGGCCTGGTCAGCGGCTTCTCTCAAGACCTCGCGACTGCCAGCATCATGCTTCAGGATCTGGTTAATAGTCTCCATTTCCAATGCCTTGTCCCGGATATAGCGAGCGGTCTTGGCTGTCTCCTTGCGCGAGTGGACAAAAATTAGCATCTGGTTCCGGTTCGTGCCCACGTGCTCGAGGACTTTGTTGTACGTGATATCGTTCATCGTCTTAAGCTGCTTGATGGCCTTCTTGTCCGTGACGCCGATGAACTCCTGGCGCAGAGGACAGGGACGGAACGATCCATCGAAGTGGAAAAGGCCGGTCTTCGAGTCGACGCGGAGGAAGCTTCCCACGTCTCTATAGTTTGGCAGCGTCGCCGACAAACCCACGAGGCGAACAGGCTCCCCGGTCTGCTCCGTCCTCCGGAGCGTCCGGCTGACGACACTCTCTAGCACGGGACCGCGGTCGTCGTGAAGCAGGTGGATTTCGTCGATAATGATGAGGCGAACGAGGTTGGTGTACGACATGTCAGTAGCCTTCCGGGTAATGACGTCCCACTTCTCCGGCGTCGTCACAATGATCTGCGTCTCCGCGATCTGCTGCTTGGTGAGCTGGCGGTCGCCCGTCAACTCCGAAACCTTAATCCCGTAGGGCTCCAGACGCTTGCCAAAGTTACCGACTTGCTCCTGGACAAGGGCCTTCAACGGCGCAATATAGACGATTTTGAACGCGTCCAGGTCGAGCTCGCCTGTTTCCGGATCCCGGTTCTTCCCTATCTCGCGCAGGATGGTGAGCATAGCGACATTGGTCTTTCCGCTTCCTGTCGGAGCACAGACCAGCAAGTTGCCATCGTCACCAAAGGCCGACTGATAGCACTGCGACTGGATTTTGTTCAGAGACTTAGCGGTGCTGAACGGCAACCGCGCCCACTCGGGCATATCGGAGATCGGGATGTTGAGGTCGCTCGGGTCGTTGCGCTTTTTGGGAGCGGGCACGTGGATCTCTTCATAGCCCTTAAACGTCCGTTTCGTGGAGCCCTCGGGCAGCCTGACTTTGGGATTCGTCATGAGATGGTTGCCTTGGTCAAAAATGAGGTTCTCGAGATTGATCAGCTTTTTAGGCTGCAATCCACCGACAAGCTGGCCCTCCCCCCGCTCGGGTTTCGGGGCTACGGCCATTTCCGCAGCCAAGGAGCCGGGGGCATCAATGTCCATCTTGATCTCCATCTTGCCCTTTTTCGACTCGTCGGTAGCCTTGCCGTGCAGCTCATTCAGTATCCAACGGAGACCCTCGGAGATCATCTCCCGCTCAAGGGATTCCCGCTCTTCCTGGTTCTCCGCCCGTGCCAGTTTCGTCAACCAGACAACCTTTTCGCGATTCTCCACGAGCTTCTCAACCAGTTCGTGGTGCTCATAGTCGAAAAGTTCCATAAGGTCGTTTTCAATTTCTCGGAGCTGCTTCTCCTCCCCGCCGGCTTCTTCAGGTTCGCCAGAGAGGATGCGCAGCGCGTCGTGTGTCTTGTCGTGTTGTACATGGGCGTCGGGATAGAGCCGACCGATCTGACGTTGCAGCCAGTACGCATCTATCTCTCGCGCGGGGACGTGATTGTCGTTTTTTTGCTTCTCCCTCCGGCTGGTCTTGGTTGTGGCACCATCGAGGACAAGCGCCTCCCCATCAGCCAGGCCGGCCTCTTCCTCTGTCCTGTCCTCGCCAGCGCCGCCGGCACCGGCCACGTCTTCAAGTTCCGGGCGGTCCTCCTCGTCGGGCTCCGCGTCCTCGTCCTCGGACGAATCCTCGCGGACCTCGTCGACAAGCCCTTCAGCCTCTTCGTCGTCCTCCTCAAAATCGACAGCGACACCTTGCCGCTCATCGATATCTTCCTCCTCATTACCCACGCCACCCATCTCTTCGTCCTCATCCTGGGCGTCGTAGTCCGTAATCTTCTTCCCGAGATTTACGAGCTCGTTGAACTCCTTGGGACTGAGACTGGTGCCGAGGATTTCGTCGATCTCCTTCTTCCTCTCGAAGTCCTTCAGGTCGTCGTCCTTGAGGTATTCCAAGGCAGCGTCGGCAGCGCTGCGCACAACCTCGTGGGGTACGTCGCCGAGGTTCTTGGCGACGAGAGACAAGACCAGCTCGAAGGTCGCCCTCGTCGCAGGTGTGCGCGGTCGATAGCGAAGTCCCTCCACTAGCAAATCGGCGCCGCCGAGGATGCCCGCCCCCCGCATTGCCGTCTGCGCTTGGCGCTTCCTCTGCTCCCGCTGTAGGATATCTTCGCCCTCGCGGAGGCTACCCCTCTCCACATCCGGCATAGCGGACGTCTTCTTGTTTTTGGGCGCGATATCGCGGGTTACGCGCGAGCCCATGTCCTGGATCGATAGCCGTCCGGCAAGGGACTCCGGGTCGCCGGTCGCTTCGTCATTTCGCCGTGTGATGAACCGTCTGTCTGCCTGGAGGACCAGGTTGGACATGGCCGAGTATTTGTACTGAGAGACATCGCGATTGTAGTCCGCCATCTTGGCGGATTCGACTGCTTGCTAGCTCGTCAAAACGCGATACCGTCGTGAGGATGAATGGCTGGGAGGGACCCCCGACGTAAGGTGTTTACGTTGAGGGAAACAAAACTAAATCGTGAAAAGCCCAACGCCTAACAAAAAATTAAATGGCGTCGCTTCGTAGTCTCAAGCTCATATCCGTTGCAGTATCCCAAGCAAAATAGGTTCGTGTCTATTGGCAGCTCAATGATAGCCCGTAGGTGGCGGGCAACCAGGTATGCAGATGTGATTTTTTTTGGAGCCGCAAACAACCTTGGTGAAGAATGAACTAATGGAAGTCTGTACCAGCACTGACCCATAATTCTTATGCAGGCCCCTTCCACCCAACCAGATCACAGTGGGCCTAGGAGGTGGCTGATGTGATTGGCTGAAATACACAAGGCCCCAGCTAGCACCACAAGGGTCCCCCAAAGCTCCACTAACAGGAATCGTGACAATAGCCGTTCGCTGTACTTGCTCCATCCAGGTATTCTTCTACTTCATTCAGAACACAGACAACGAGGTCTCATCTATTTCCATGTAGACGCAAGCTCTGGTAACCTTCCGGCGGAGAAACAAGGAGCTGTCAGCTACTCTCACACCCCTTCCCGTCAGTCCGTCCGCCTCGAGATGAGCTCCGCAGCAGAAACAATCTGCCACATCCAAGAGGCCTTGGAGCCGTATATCAGGCCCAGAGAAGAGGCGGTGTATATTCGGCGCGTGCTGGCTGCCCATCTGAGCTCGCGCTTACGGGCGGATGAAGGAACCAGGCCGCTAGAAGGTAGTCTTGCTTTAGTTGACGCGTCCTGCTCCGTTCAGGAGCCCGTCCAGGACGTGCGAGGTGGTGGCCTGCAGCGGGAGTACCTCAGAGCTCTGAGCGCGAACCTGAAGGCACGGCGCGACTTCGAAGATGTGCGAAAAGAGCAGTCACAGCATCGGACTACTGTCCCGTCGGCACTAGGCGATAGGGGCGTTGGGGGTTTGGACCGTCTGGGAGAACAGCTCGCCGCCATCAAGCTTCAGAAAAAAAAGGAGAGACTGCAGGCGGTTAGCAAGTACCTCGACGCACTCAGTCGGAAACCGGCCGCCGCGGAGGATTTTCTTGCCCCTGATGAGATATACAAGGACGCCGATCCATTACCAGATGTTCCCAACGGAGTCGTGGATGGACTCGTCGCGGACGGGGACTCCGTCAAAACAGACCTGAAGGAACTCATCGCCCAGCTCGAGAAGTCGGTTCTCCGGTCCAAGTTCCTCCTCCGACGGGAGGAGAAACTGCTCGGGGAGACCAAAGCGCGGTCGTCGGGCCTCCCCGAGAGCATCAGTCCCGGCGCCAAGCTACACGCCCTGAGCGCTACGCGGGCCGAGCTCATCGCCTGGATCGAACAGGAGCTAGGCAACGCGGGCGGCGAGGGGTCGGACGAGGCTCCAAGCGGACGGCAAGACAGAAAAAACGCAGCCGGGAAGTCGCAGGTGGACGGCCTCCTCGCCGACATCCAGCAGAAGTACGCACGGTATCTGACTGCCCGCAAAGCCCTTATCCAGACGGTCAGCCAAAGGCCTCAGCCGCCGATTCTGAAGCCGCCAGGGGCGAACCAGGAACAACAGACGCCCACGACATCGCCGACCGTCCAGTCGCCACCGCCGCCGCCAATCACGCACATATTATCACCATACCTCGAACAATTGCTGTCCGTTGCTCATGAACAGAAGGCCTTGATCGCCCACAAGGCTCACATCAACGTCATCCTCGCCAAGCGGTCCAAAGACACAGGCCAGGTACTCGACCACCTAGCAGACGAGAGTCAGCTTTTGCCGAGCCATCCACTACCAGGCTCGTCACGACGAAAGGGCCATATGGAGGACGGATTAGGGGTGCCAGAGATTCTTGACGCCACCAGCCGCGTCAAGGCATGGACGTTTGCCGCCGAGGAGGCCAAAATCGCCACGCTCGAAGCCGTAGCGGAGAGAACGGAGGAGGGCCAGCTCGCTCTAGAAGGTGCTATGAACATTCTCAGCGAGATTGACCAGCTTCTTGGGCGTGATGAGGCAGGTGGCGGTGCTAGCGAACCCGACGCAAGCGAAGAGGATGTTTGGCTCGCGCAGGGGCAGAAGGGAGGTAGGGTAGAGGCGAAAGGCTTTGGAAACAAGAAAGAAGCGTCCAAGGAAGGCCACGATGTATGGTCAATCCTCGACGGAAATCTGGGCCTCATCAGGTCTGATGATGATCATAAATAGTTGTCACGGAGAAATTAGTCACGCACCAGGCCCAAGACATGTTCTTCGGCCATCCCTGTTGATATTGTACAACGTAACTCAGCCTCTGCAAATGTAAAACATATCCCCTTGATACGCCACGCAGAGCAAAATGAACCACCTTCCTCTCCATTACATGGGTAACCGCCTCAAAGATAGAACAGCCCCCCTTTTAGCGATTACCCATAATTGCAGATATCCGCAACGCAAGGTCGAGTATAGAGAGGTGCTCGTCTGCGCCGTCGACGAGGCGCTTGTCGACCTCGGAAAAGACCATCACTATCTTATTCTTCTGGACATCGGGGATCGTCTCATCGAAGACGATAGACTGATAGAGCTGTATTGTTGGGTCCCGGGTCAATACAAAACGGCCAGTTTAAGGTGGTTCAGGTACCTCGCTAGGCTTACCTGGGTCACGACTTGGCCAGCGCTCCAGCCATCGGCGACCATGTCTTCCACTACCTTCGCAACAGACTGGTACGTCTCTCCGAGAGCGCGGGGGCGCATGGACTTGATAAGCCTGTCGATCGTCGCGTCTGGAATCACTCCGGCGATATCCTCGACAATCTTGACCGTCACGGCCTTCTGGTCTACATCCATCGCGTCTGCGCCGCCACCGCTCGGAGTAGAGGCCCCGACCAGCTTCGCCGCGCTCTGCAAGAAGGTAATGGCTTTCCGCAAGTCGCCCTCGCTGCACTTGATGAGGGCTTCGACAGCGCCGTCTTCGAGAGGCACCCCTTCCTTTTCGGCGATCTCCTCCAGCCGCTTCTTGGCGTTGCCCTGGTCGAGGCTTTTGAACCTAAACTTGCTGCAGCGGCTCGCGACGGGGTCGATGATCCTTGTCACGTAGTTGCAGATGAGACAGAACCGCGTGATCTTGCTGTACGTCTCCATTGTCCGGCGCAAGGCGCTCTGGGCATCCTGCGTCATGGAGTCGGCCTCGTCGAGGACGATGATTTTGAAGGGAGGGCAGGGGTATTTCTCCTTGTACGCTGGCGGGGGGTTCGTGAGCTGCATGCGGGCGAAATCCTTGACCTTCTCGCGGACAATAGAGATGCCTCGCTCGTCGGATGCGTTCAGCTCAAGGACTCGCGACTTCATGAACTCGGGCCCGTAGAGCTCTTTGGCCAGGGCTAGGATGGTAGATGTCTTTCCGGTGCCCGGGGGCCCGTAGAAGAGCATGTGAGGTAGCTATAGCGGCGACGTTTGCAATTAGTCCACAGCCATCTTAGTCGGCGGCAGGAGGTAGGTATAAGATTTTAGCTGATTATGACTCCACGAACATTGGATGCCTGGAGTGTCCGCTGCAGGACGGTGACGGTATGGTCTTGTGCGGTAACATCGCTGAGAGTCTTCGGTCGGCTAGGTAAGGAAGTATCATCAGTCTCCTAGTCTCTAGTCGAGGTGAATATCTCGAGATGCATATCTCGACACATACTATTTCTCTACCCAGGGTTGCGCCTTAGGTGCTTCGGTGTGCTTTTCGCCCTTGCTTGAGGAGCCGCCGTTGGCGGCGGCCTTGCGTGCCTTAATGTCGAAAAAGCTTGCCATGGTTTTGTCGCCCTCTCTCTTCTTTTATGTTCGCCGACGTATAGGAGAAGTCGCCTTTTCTCCTTCGGGGTTCGTAGGTCGTACTAATAGCACGTGGTAGTTGTAGCCAATCTATAGAGGCTGGCAGAAGCTATCGAGCATCGAAAACGGGTTTATTCTCAAACTTCGAAAAAGCACTTTACGCGTCTCGTCTCCAACACGCGTCTTACTTCGCTAAGGGAGCAAAATGCGGGGGCCGCTCCGGTGTGGGTCATGCACCCATAGAAAGTGCTGGAGCCTGTGCGTCTCCAAGTTTCAATGTTGCCCCTCGCCTGGCCACGGTACTTGTACTTGGTACTAGGTACCTTACGGATATAAGGTTCGGTTCGGCCCTCAACGGTCTAGATACTCAGCTTTGTTTCATGACGATGCCGCGTAAATCACCTTTTCGTTCATATTTATTATGTTAGAGGGGGAGGCAGTCGGGTACTCAGTAAAAAAGGGTATCCGAGATCAAACAAGCCCAAGATAGAGCCCGGGTAAGGCAGCAAGATGGAGCTACCTACCTACAACATAAAGCACTTCAGTGCCTACCCCGCACAATCTGAGAGATGAAAGATACAGAAATGTCAAGGTAAGTACCTGCAGCCAGTGAATAGATGGCGCTAGCCAGCTGTTGGGAGACTGATTGCATACCCTCTACCTATTAATACGTGGTGGCCATCCTTAGGTGGAGCAAGTAGCCAACCTGAAGTGCCTCGGTAGATCATCTTCTAGGTACCTAGGTACTACCTGCTTAGGCCTTCGGGGGACGAGACCCACCAACACCCCCCATAAACTGTGGCAATGAAAGGCATACAGGCACCTGCAACCCCGCCAAACCCTTGCACCCTTCTGGTGCCCCAGCTCCCCACCCGGTCAGCCATCAACTCATGCTTTCGTCCGCCTTCCAACCTTCTCACTCCCTTCGCCGTAGTCGCTGTCACGCACGAGAAACGACCTCCGATATTAGCCTCCACCCGACCGGTGATTCCTATGAGAGTGCCCGTCTACTTCTAGTGCTGCCGTCGCCCGTCGAGACCAGCAGCCATGGCCGACCAGTCCATCATCCGCATTACCAAGGTCTGTCCGCTGTCTTGAGCACTCGCGAGGCGGGGTCGCGAGGCTGCCCGACAAGTCGTCTAACCGTTGCATTTCCTTCGTAGGAGTTGAGTGATCTGCAAAAGAACTCGGATCTCTGTGCGTGCTACTTCCCCCGGGATTGGAAATTCTGCCTCTTGCGTGGTTTTTCGTTACTCACCACGCCCTTGCAGCGCTCGCCGTGGCCTGTCGCGATGTGGACGTCCGCAACGTCAAGGCTCTGATCATCGGCCCCCACGAGACTCCCTACGAATTCGGGTTCTTTGAGGTGAGTCGGACGCAGAATACACCAAATAACTCCATGAAATACAGCACAGCAAAGGCTTACACAATAGCAGTTCACCTTCAAGTTCAACAAAGGTAAATCTCCCTCGCTAGCCGCCTCCGATTGCAAACGGGTTCTTATATGCCTCTAGACTACCCACGCAAATCCCCGACCGTCAATGCCGTCACGACGAACAGTGGCCGGTGCCGGTTCAACCCCAACATCTACGCTAGTGGTAGGGTGTGCCTGTATGTTGTCTTCCTCGTCCAACCGAAACCTAACTACAACCTGCTAATATCACTCCGTTCTAGGTCCATCCTCGGGTATGTCGACTCCCCAAATGCATTTCTTGTATCGATCCTAACACGGACTCAGAACGTGGCGCGGGGAGCGAGGAGAGGAGTGGTCTGCTGCTCAAGGGCTTGAGTCGATTCTGCTGTCTATCCAGAGCCTGATGTCCGCCAACCCATACGAGAACGAGCCCGGTTTCGAGGACGCCAATGAGCCCTCGGATAAGAAGAACCAGAAGGAATACGTGCAGAAGGTGGTGATACTCGATCGTCTGCAACGCTGTGGTCTCCCTCGCTAACAGTCCTAGATCCGTCACGAGACCCTTCGCATCTCTATCATCCAGCGCCTGGAAGAGTACCTCGGCATTCTCGCCGACGGCAGTGTGGCCCCAGCACCCGCGACCAACCCCGAAGACGATGACATCGACATGGAGGGGATCGATGAAGCCGCCATTCCTTTCGAGCCCTTCAAGGATCTGTGCAAGCGTCGGTTCCTATGGTACTTCGACTCGTATCTGGCTGCCATGCAGAAAGCAAAAGAGGAGGTCAAAGACGGCCAGCCCTTCACACGGATGCCCTTCGAGGGTTCTAGCAACACCATGGAAGGGAAGTTCAACTACACGGAGCTAGAGCGTCGTCTTCGCTCCATCAAGGCGGCCCTCGACACGGAGACCAAAAACTGGGCCACGGAAGGCCTCACCTCAAAGACCAACGACTCAACTGTCGCCGTTAATCTTCAGCGGCAGTATGAGCAGGTCGTGGAGTCTTTCAAGGGGAGTGGCGCTCCGCACAATGTGGAACTGGAAGACAACAATCCGTTTGTTTGGGTCGTCACGTATTTCGGTAAACCCATGTCGAACCTGGACGGTGGTCTGTTCCGCTTCAAGCTCCATTTCAGTCCTCGATTTCCAGAGGAGCAGCCCCGAGCGAGGTTCGAGACGCGCATTTTCCATCACCGCATTGCCGCCGACGGTACGCCGTGCTACTTCTCGACCCTCACACGCCGTGAGGACGTCAAGTCGCATATCGAGGCCATCATCGAGGCCATCGAGGAGGAACACCCACCCTACGACCCTAGGACCCTTGTGAACCCCGAGGCTCATAAGCTGTACTGGGGCTCGGCTGAGGACCGCAAGATGTACAACAGGCGTCTCCGCCGCTCTGTTCAGCAGTCCATGGAGTAAGAACTGAATGCTTCCGCCCACCTCTTTTCATGATTCTGACTAGGCGTAGGGATTTCTGAGAAGGTACCCACAGGAGGTGCCTAGTATCAGGCCGTTTCTCACCAACAATAGCCCGCGGGAAGGTTTTATTTCCGACGAGATACACCCCAATCAGCTCGCCCCTCCCTCGCCAGGCTGTCTTGCCATCTTGGGCTCTTCCTTTATCTCTTTAACTGTCCCTCGCCCCCTTTTTTCTCTTCTTCTCCATAATGATGTCCAGCTCTCGGCGTTCAGAGCAGGGCAAGGAACAGGCATGTGTAAGGGTTGTCATTATCATGGTCGGGATGAGGCAGGCAATTGGTGGGAGGATGGGAATTGGGGAAACAGGTTGCTTATTGACATCACGAGAATGCGGTTAATGCGAGTTGGCGCCGTCTTTCGGACTACCTACCTAGTTGTTATCAGGTCCCTTTCAGTATGAATGCGTTAATACCTTGGTACCTGTAGTTTTACTATTTATGCGGTCAGCGATTTCCCCTCTTTTCTGGCGAGTGTTTATTGTTTGTAGTACTTATCAGGTTACCCCGTCCTATGACCAGGTGCAAGGTGACAATTACGTGAGGGCGAACTGTCTACATGGATGATAGTCCGTCGAGCCATGGGGCGAAAAGGTACTGTGTTCCAATACATACCCCCAAGTGCAGGATGGCTATTCATTCCAAATATCCCACATGACGATATCGCTGTTCATACAAATCGTAATCAATATCTTTTCGACTCCAGTATTCTCCCTTTTGACTTCGTCTTGTTTTAAAAAGGAATCGCTTCGAGCCTTCCTAGTTCACTAATTCTTTAGCTGCCGCTTTGCCCCCTTCTGCTTTTTGTCCAGCTTATCCTGCATGGGACTGTACGGGGCCGCCACGCCGAGATATTCCCTGCCATCTGCCCCTGCCGGCGATCCCGCTTGGAACCTGTACGTCCCGTCTGGCAGGAGGACGGCAGGTAGGCCCTGCGGCGGGCGCGCTACCTGCTCCTCGTGCAGCTTGTCGAGCGCATCACCCACGACGGCATATTTATTCCAGTTTATGGGCGGCATGCGCACGACGTTTTGGGGTTGGGGCAGGCGTATTGGCGGCTGTTTTTTGCTCGACTTGTTTCTCTCCTCGGTCTCTTCCGCGTCCTCTCCTTCGTCATCGTCGTCTTCTTCTTCTTCGTCGTCTTCTTCTTCATCGTCCTTTTCTTCGTCGTCATCTCCACTTTGGGGTAAAAGCGACCCCACTGTATCGTGTGAGGGAGGTTGGGAGCGACGACTCGCCCTCCTCTCCCCCGACTCGACGACACTGCGCAAAAACGTCTCTGGGTCGGCAAGCGCATCCTCCTTCGCGCGCTGCAGCGTCCGTATGTCTTCCGCCGCCCGCCGCTTCTGCATCTGCAGGATGGAGATCGCGCTCTGCAGCGCGAGCACGTCCGGGTTCGCGGCGAAGTCGACCGGCACCGGTCGCGGCGGCCGGATGGCGGTTGCACCGGCCTCGGGACCCGCGGCCGCGCCGGCGTGCGTCAGCGGCGTGCGCTCCACCGCGAAGTTAGGCACGTAGTACGTCCCCGACCCCGTTGTTGTGGGTGCTAGGTGCGCGGGGAGCCCTTCAGGCGGCGGGGTGACGGGTGACATGGGTGGCGCTTGCGTGGGGGAGGGCGAGCGCCGTCGTAACGATTGCTGGGGCTGCAGTGGTGGCGGTCGTATTGATTGCGCTGGCTGCTGCCGTTGTTGCTGATGTTGTTGTTGTTGTTGTTGTTGTTGTTGTTGTTGTTGTTGTTGTTGTTGTTGTTGTTGTTGTTGTTGCGCTTGTGTTTGTCCCCATGCTTGCGTTTGCGCGGGCGCGGGCGCAATCGCTCGCGCACTGGGAGGGATGACGTTCGGCATTGCGACGCTTTGTGTGCTGCGGGTGTTGCTTAGAAGGGGAGAAGAGAAGGAGGTATGCGTGGAGCGTGCGGTCGGATCTGGAGGCGATATGGTGAGAGCGGGCATGACCAAGGCTGCTAATAAGTCCGACGGAGGATGCTGTCTGAAGACGGGGCCTCTACGAAGGAGCCTGATTCACAAGACGTAGAAGGCTGGCAGCTGAAGCAGCCGGCTAGAGGTAGGCGGCGAGCGGCGTTGGTGGGGTTGTGGCAGTTTCCAGCTGACGGCATCCGGCCTTTTCACGTGCTAGTATGACTACAGATCTCCTATTACTTATAGGTGAAAATTGCTTGGATGATCGTTTATATTTCCGTACTTCTACGTCTTGCCGACCGCCATCCAGGCCTGGACGCACCTATGCAGCAGCGGGGTTCGACCCACTTTTATATCGTCTCAACCTTGTGCCGCCGCTCTACAGCGGCAGTCCAGGCTCCACCATCCAGCTACATAGGTAGCGCGGCCGAGGCTGTGACGCAGCTGCTACGAATGCTTGATACACTCCTATTTATATCGCCTATTATGAGCCTAGACCATGGGATGGGGCTCAAAAAGAAGGGGGAAGGGAAGAAGGCGCGGGTGCAGAAGCTCCTTAATGGCCGGAAAGGGCGAGAAGGGCCCCCCAGGCGAATAGCTAGTAAGCAACTCCTACCCTACCTATTCGTTGCTCTGATTTATTCTAAGCTACATAAGTTCTCGAGTTTCCGAGGAATGGGCCGCTACTATATAATGCACGTACGAATGGCGGCGTGATTAATGCTATGACGAGACGATGAGGATGAGGATCCATCATGGCACTTGCCGCTTTCGCTTTGCTGCGGGGGAGGGGGCAAATAACTCCCTAAAAATCCGACTATGTTCCCCCGCACAGCCTGGCCCTCCTACCATCGTGACTGCGTCGACGGAGGATGGGGTGTAATAGGAGTAGCACAAACTGGTTCGCGTGTGTCCGCATGACCAAAGTCGTTGACACATATTCTACGCGATTTTAGATGCAATTTGAGCTCTAGCTCGAGTTAGTCCCATCCATCTCGAGCATTGTTCCACAGGTGCCGTGTCTCGTCGTGGATTGGTCGATCTGGGACTTGGCCAGAACGACTTGTGTCCGCCGGCGTTATGTCGATAACGTCATTCCACAGCAATAGTAATAGCACTTGCAGAGCTCTCCCACTTCAACAGCCCAAGACCGCCCGGGCAATCTAATAGACATACCAGCGAGGCCTGCGCACCGTATCGTTGGCAACGAGCTTCCTCCTGTTTTTGCTCTATCTCGTCCTTGCTGGCTCAGGGCATTGCTCGTATTTCTGAAGCGGCATCTGCTTCGCGACTCGCGCACTTACTACTTCGGCAACCACTCTTAGATAGGGGGTCTTTGCGACGAGCAAGGCTAGCCGAGACGATGAACAGGCTCCTTGGCCCAAAGCGCCACGACGATGGGCGGTCCGACCGGGATCGAGAGGACCAAGGTCCAGCGGAGGCAAATGAGCACACACGTTTGCTGCCGAATAGGACGGATGGCGATCCTCCCCCGCACCTGAGCCCCGACGACCCAGCGGTTACGCCTTACAATCTCTGGAGTGTCCGGGCCGTCAGATATATCAGCGTCTTCCTCACGGCTGCCACATTCCTCTGGTGGGTGCTGCAGCTCGTCTCGATCTTCGTGACGCCGCCGGGCCTGCATGCCAGAGGCTCTGGTTTCTTCTCGTTCAGCTACGCGAGCATCGCCCTGGCAACTCTTATTGTCACTCTCCTGTTCTTTTCCGCACCGTCCAAATCAACGCGGGTCCTTGCAGCGGTCAGCGCTGGCCTGCTCCTCGTGAACACTATTGTTATCTTGGCTGTGCAACAGACAAGACATGAGGAAGCCTGGGTTGGCATTGTCAGCGTGATCTGTCTGTAACCTTCCCCATCAGCCTTCCCCCCGGACGAAGCAAGAAGCTGACTGGGAGACTTCACTTAATAGGGGCCTTGCTGATGACTATCTGGGCCATCGTCGTCGACCGCACTGTGCAGTGGGGCAAGGCGGAAGAGGAGGAGCGACTCACCGGTCGCTCCGAGTCACGACGCACCCTTCTCGAATGGGTCGAGGTGTCTTTCGCGAGCCTCGCGCTGTTGGTCCTCTGCATCGCGTCAATTCTCTTGACCTGCAACTTGATCATCCGAGCCCTCGACGCTGGGCTTGCGCCGCCGGGCACTCGATACTGGGTCGATAGCGATAAGTACCAGATCCACCTATACTGCCACGGAAACAAGTCCAGAGAGCCCTTGCCCACGGTGCTCTTCGAGGGCGGAGAAGCCCCCGTGGAGGACGGCCTATGGCAACTTGCGGAAGATGCTGTCCGTAACGGCTCGATTACCCGTTATTGCTTTGCTGACCGCCCTGGAATTGCCTGGGTATGTTTCCCCTATCACTCACCGCACATCCTCAAGCCACTTACCTGATGCACTGACGAACGAGCAGAGCGACGACGCCCCCTCACCGCTCTCGGCAAGCCAGGCCGCCGACGCCCTGAGCGAGGCACTCGCACGAGCCGGCGAGATCGGGCCTTGGGTGCTTGTGAGCGCTGGTGTCGGCTCCATCTACTCGCGGGTTTTCTCGTCACGCCACGGGAGCGACATCAAAGGCCTTCTCCTGATCGACCCGCTGCACGAAGAGCTCCTTTACCGCATTGGTTCACCTGGGCGAGGCTTCCTGCTCTGGCTACGGGGTATCATCTCGCCCCTGGGGCTCGACCGCATTCCGGGAGCCTTGTTCGGCGGCCGCAACAAGCAGGACCGCGTCTGGGGCCAGTCCTCCGGCCAGAGCGGGAAGACCATCTTCGCCAGGTTGCAGGAGAATCTAGTCGCCGATTCCCTGACGAGACGAGATGTGGTTGCAAGCCGTGCAATCCAATACCAGGATACGCCGCTGACGGTAATCAGTTCTGGCGTGAAAGCCCGTCGAGACAGCGTTTGGGAGGACAAACAGAAGGATCTTACCACCATTACTCACAACCTGCGCCATTGGGATATTGTGGATAAGGCACCTCATGAGGTTTGGAAGACAATTGAAGGCCGCACGACGATTGAGAAGAGGCTCAGGAAGTTGGTGCGCGAGGCAGCACGAAAGTGAAGTGGCTAAAAGAAGATGAAGAGAGGGTTGGAAGAGAGGGAGCAAGGACAGGCAGGCAGATTTGCACGCAGGCTTACCATGAGGTGGGATATTCACAGGCAGATATTCACAGGCAACGACATAACCGGCTGGGGACTATGGAAAGCAAGGATAGGAATAGGAAGCAAGGCCACAAAGTACAGCATAGGGCTAAGTGACAGGGAATCATACCATTAGTTGTCCAAATAGGCAATTGCAATAGCAAGGAACGCTCTCTCATAAGCGCCAGTCAGGAGGCTGCACGCAAGGTGGTAGAGAAAGTTGCAGCGCAGCTGCATAAAGCCCGAAACAATTGCCAGGCTGATTTCTTCGCCCAGCAAGCCGCAACTGCCAGTGGAGCTCCTCAGCCAAGATGAAGCAGCCACACAAAATGGCCCCCAGAATTTGCGCACGGGCCATTCATTTATACCAAAGCCGGTTTAGCGTCGCCGCGTTCCTCGCGGGTGCTGGCGCTGCCCCCCAGAGCCAGGCCCATTCTTTTTCCTGCCCCTAAGAGCTGGCATTGCACCACCTGAGGGCCACCACACCCCAGGACGGTCTCCATTTCTATCGCTGCCAAGCAGCACCGCCGGCACCGCAACCAGCATTTACGTTTGCCAGCCGTGCCCACCAGCATTGCCAGCATTGCAAGCACCGCCAACAACTGTCCCCGACCGTGTAAATTATTCCCTTCAGTGGGTTTAGCTGCTGCTGGTTGAGCCCCGACTGCCCCAACAAAGACAACAAGCCAACCCTTGGACTCAAATGAACTCAACTAAACTTGACTCCATCGCGACCATTCACCTTCCTCCCTTCCGCCCTCTACCTTGCCGCCGCCTCGCCGCCTCTTGCTGGCTGGACCCGACAATTAGTTTACAAGCTCGCCGGTGAAGCGCGCATCCTCTTGGGAGGTGACCCTTTGTCGGTGCTCCTTATGTTGTGTCCCTTCGCTGCGGCCTCTCCTCCCGTCCTGCGTCCTGCTGGCCACTCAGAACGCACTTGAAATTGCGACTCCATCGTGGCGGGGAACTCGTCGATCGCTTCCTGGCTGACCAACAACCCTCTACCTTCTCCTCGTTCCTCGACACGCATTCATCCCATCCTATCTATCTCTATCTTGCACCCCCTCGACCGTCTCTTCACCTAGCAGTGTTATTTGCAGCCGCTGCTCCATACAAGGAGCCGGCGACTTAGGACTGCGCATCTCATCAGCAGGCATAGCCACTTTGCCTCCCCCCAACTCGGTTGGCTTTTGGCCCAGCCCCGGACTCTCAGCCAAGCAGAACCCTGGCTAGTCACGCGAACAGCCTCCGCAGATCGCACCTGAGGAGCTCTGTGCAGGCTTCGCGGCAATTGGCAAATGCGTCTGTCACTCTTTTCTCACCTACTCCGTACCTGCTAGGATTTATGAAGGAAGCAAGCTCGCCTTCACTTCATTGCAACCCAAATTCCGACACCGCCAGCCGGTCCTGAACTCCGACAATCTGCCCCCAGCTCGGAGCGAAGCCAGAGACTGGCAGGAGGTCAGAAGTACGCGGTGCCAAGGTGGCACATTATTTTGAAGGGGGCCCTCGGCAGCGGCCCTCAATATGAATGGCCCCAGTGGCTATGACGGTGGTCCGCCACTTGATCGAGACCACGGGCATCCAGTACATCCCGGACTCCTAGGACATCCCGGACACCCTCACCAGCCCCCGATCCACGATGCGGCATACATGATGGATAGAGAAGCAAACAGTAGAAGCCCCGGCCCGGCGCGACAGAACGGTGGAGGTTACGGCAACCTAGTCAGCCGCCCGCCCGCCTCGCCGGCTCTGAGCGCCCACGACCGGGACTGGGACCGAGACCGAGACGGTGACCCGAGGCGCAGTGACGAGCGAAATAGGTCCAGACCTAGGAATGGCAGGAGTGCCAGCGGACAGCTTCGCCTCTGCAGGAAGTGCAACGAGCCGTTGACCGGGCAGTTCGTACGCGCCCTGGACGGAACGTTTCACTTGGACTGCTTTCGCTGCCGAGTAAGTTGCTGTTGCATTGGGAGTGTGCCCGCCCAAGCGAGTAAGGATAAGCTAGCTGACGGACTTCGGAAACTTCACAGGACTGCGGCCAGATCGTGGCGTCCAAGTTCTTCCCGGCGGACGATGAGAACGGCGAGGGCCAGTATCCCCTCTGCGAGACGGACTATTTCCGTCGGCTCGGCCTCCTGTGTTATGAGTGCGGAGGCGCTCTTCGAGGATCTTACATCACCGCCCTGGACAGGAAGTACCATGTCAACCACTTCACCTGCTCGCTTTGCCCCACGGTGTTCGGCGCCCAGGACAGCTATTACGAGCATGACGGCAATGTATACTGCCACTTCCACTACTCTACGCGGTTTGCCCAGCGCTGCAATGGCTGCCAGACGGCAATTCTCAAGCAGTTCGTCGAGATCTTCCGCAACGGCCAGAACCAGCACTGGCATCCGGAGTGCTATATGATCCACAAGTTCTGGAACGTTCGGCTCACGCCTCCGAGCGAGGAAGAGACCCCCGAAGTCCCGCCGGAAGAACCTTCCGAGGACACGGATCGCGCGGAGGTGCGCAGGAAGGAGGAGAAGATGGAGGAGAAGGTCTTCCGCATCTGGAGCGTTCTATCCACCTTCGAGGAATCCTCTGCCGCGTGCATCTCGGACATGCTCTTGCATGTCAGCAACGGGGCCTATGTGGATGGTGTCTTGGTCGCCAGAAAATTCATCAGCCACGTCGACATCTTGTTCCAGTCGGCAGACAAGCTCGATGCCACTATGACAGAGCTTGATATGAAAGGTCAGACTTCCGAAACCTTCCCTCGCTCTATCTAGCCGTCCTCTCCGTCATGCTAACCGTCTGCAACGTAGGCTTGTCGTACGGTCGCGAAGCAAAGCTGCTTTGTAAGAAGATTGTGGCTTTCTTCTCCCTCCTGTCCAAGGCCCAGGACAAGAACTCGCGCAAACTCGGCGTTACACAGGAGCTTCTGTCGTTGGTGACGGGCCTGGCCCACTACCTAAAACTCCTCATCCGGATATGCTTGCAGGGGGCTCTTCGCATAGAAAAGGAGCGAAGCACCTCGGTCGGCTTGGACCAGTTTCTCGACAATCTTGATGATCTTGAAACGCTCAAGAGCGACGATGGCAAGCTCCAGATGACGGCTGGGATGTCGCGGCTCTCGGCGAACGACTCGGACCAGTGCGCGCGATGCCGGAAGCCGATCGAGGACGAGTGCGTCAAGAACGGAGATAGGAGATGGCACCTTAATTGTGTGGGATGTGCTCACTGCGGGAAAGAGTTGGGCCGGTCCACGAACGAAGGCCTACTGGAGGTGCATAGTAACAAGATCTTCTGCAGGAGCTGCATGCCTAATATCCCGGTGGAGTCGTCGCCCCCTTTCGAGCGCGTCACCAAGCTGCAGCAGTACGTCTTTCTTCTGAGAGTGGCCCTGGCTCGTTTGCTAGAGATTCTCCGAAACAACGGTGCCCTTTCCCGAGCCTCAGAAGATGCGGGCGCGAACGGTCTCGAGCGGGGCGATGGCGAGCGCATGTCTCCAGAGAAGGATGGGATCCCTCCGCGGTCGGAGGCCCGGTCTAGGTCCCAGGGGGCCGGCGAGAGGGAACACCACCGGGAGTCCTCGTATGAGAGCACGCTCGCGGACGTCAGGAGGCTTCGAAGCACCCGCCTGGACAAGCATCTGTCGTCCAGCTTTAGGAAAGCCAGGACGTCTCGGATCATGGACGGGCCTGAGGGTACTAGTGTGCGGCCTGGATCTGCCGGCGCTGAGGGCGGTGCGCCAAACAGGCACCAGAATTTTCATATTGTCGAGGACCGCGAGGAAGAGGATACAGCCGACCGGATGCTGGGCAACCAGGACGCCCTGACCTTAGACGACATTCCGCGGATAGTAGCCGCCGAACAAGCCCGAGAGCAGAGGCCGAATGCGTTTGGTCGGCAGGAGCTTTTCCGGTCTCCGGCGACGGAGCCCAATTTCAAGAGCCCCGATCAGAAGGGGTACGCCTCAAGCCGCGACGTAGAGTCGCGCGCCGCCGGTGAACCGTCGCCCCAGAGAGTAGCCGTTGGTAGCGGCCGGAAATATTTCTCCGAGCTGTCTGGGCTAGAGTACTTCATCCTGCGGCACCTGGCTGTCCTGACTATGCAGCCCATGGTCGAAGCCGAGTTCTCACTGGAAGAGCTTCTTGGCTTCATCGAGTCGCGGAAGGCAACGTTCTGGAACCGATTTGGCAAGGCGTTCAAGAACGATACGAAGAAGAGCACGAAGAAGAAGGGCGTGTTTGGCGTGCCCCTCGAGGTCATCATCGAGCGTGATGGTGCCGACTCCACGGACGGCGTTGGGCCGGGAACTCTCCGCATCCCAGCTATTGTCGACGACATCGTATCCGAGATGAGGAAGATGGACCTTTCCGTGGAAGGCGTCTTCCGGAAAAACGGCAACATCAAGAAGCTCAACGAGCTCGTCGACCGCATCGACAGGGAGGGCTGCGACAACATTAACCTGAGCGGACAGAACGTCGTGCAAGTGGCTGCCCTCTTGAAGCGCTACCTGCGTGAACTACCGGACCCCTTGCTTACGCACAAGCTTTATCGTCTGTGGCTAGCAGCAGCCAAGATCCCCGATGAGGAGAAGAGGAGGCAATGTCTTCACCTGACTTGCTGCCTCCTTCCGAAATACCACAGGGACTGCCTCGAGATCCTGTTCTGCTTCCTCAAGTGGGCGGGTTCGTTCCACCAGATCGATGACGAGTCGGGATCTAAGATGGACATCAAAAACCTGGCTACCGTCATTGCCCCCAATATCCTCTACATGAACGCCAAAGTGCCGGCGCTGGATAGCGACCCTATGTTCGCGATCATTGCGATCGAGACCCTCATTACCTCCATCGAGGAGATGTGCCTGGTATGTGCTTACCGTCCCCCCCCCCCCCCCCTCTTTCGTCGTCTTGATATGTATGCACCTGTGCTGACCATGCGTGCTCGTTAGGTGCCCGATGACCTTGTTGATGTCTTGCACGACCCTTCTCTATTTAGCAATAACGGGGAGCTTACGACGAAAGAGATACTCAAGCGATTCGGCGACCGAAACATGGGTACTAAGTCTTACGGCGACGTTAGCGAGCTCGTTCGTCGGCATGATGCCTCCGCGAGACCGCACGCCCGCCGGGCCGAGACGGACCCGGCCCTCTGGCAAGAAGAGCGGAGCGTCCGGCCGATGCAGGACCCTTTGCCGCCACCCCCGCCGCCACCTCTGCCTCCGCCGCCGACTTTCGGCAATGCAAGCCCCAGCACTCCTCCGAAGTGGCGGGGCTCAGAAGAAGGCCAACCTTCCCCTTACCCGCAGGAGTTTGACGAGCAGGGCGCGCCTCTACCGCCCCCGCCGCCACGAGGAGACGGCTCAGGCCAGAGGAGAGAATGGAGGAATTCGGGCTGGGGCAAGGGTCCTAACAGTTCCGTCGGCGTGACCGGCACGGGTTAAGCCTCCATCGCCCCATATCAACTACTTCTATCGCCAAGACGCGCCCACAACGGCTTCCTCTTTTCCTTATTCCTTGCCTTCTAGACCGTGGCGACCAAGGGAGGCTGCAAGGGAGCATTTGCGAGCATTGCGGGCCGGCGTTTTTCTCAATTCCTATAATTCCCCTCCCCTCCGCGACCGACTTCTCTATGAGTCACCTTCCTATTCCTTCCTCTATCTGCTCGATTTCGGCACATATCGCTGCAGAGGACGGCGTATCACGACCACTTTTTCTCTTTTCTTTTTACAGATGTGACTGGAAAAGTTTTATCAAAAATCAGAGGAGAGTTTTTAGTCCTACCTATTTTCTTCTATAGGTCAGCCCATCTCCTACGACTTGCATCATCAGATCATGATAGGAGTTGCCGATGAGGAGGAGAGAGAACGGGACGAATGGGAAGCAGTCTGTCGTGGTTATTATCGCTTTGTTGGCTGTGTTTGGAGTAATGTCCGGGTTTCGCGATGATATCACCACCTCCCGCTCTTGTTGGTCGTTCATTTTCTGCCCTTTTTCCCTTATTTCTTGTTACCTTTTTGTGGACGGCAGATTTGAAGGCAGATTTGAAGGTCGAAGAATGAAGGAGGAAGAAGAAAGGGACAGAGGATCATGTTTGCCATACCAGTTAACCCTACCTCGACAAGAAATGTTTGCCGTGGTCAGGTATACATAGCTGATAGATGATGCTGTGTTTGTGTATATAATGCGTGTGTATACTGGATGATGTGGAAGACGTAGGAGAGAAGAGATGAGATGTCTGCGGAAGTATGGGTAGTAGGTAATGCTGGGAAAGACGAGACTAGAGATCTCCGCTAAGGCTCTACCTCTATGGGTGTGTTGATGGAGAATTTGGACTGGCTAGGAGTCTTTGTGGTGTGGTGCGTACGTATATAGCTGAATGCCAATGGCAACCGGAATGATGATCATCAGTTGTCCGCTCGACATGGAAGCATCGAGTTACCAACTCCGATGATGACATCAAGACAGTGTTACCTAAAGAGGTGAGTACCTGACCTAGGTGAATAGTGTTCATCTCAAAAAGGTCCCTAGCCATCAACCTCTTCGTCTAGTCCACCGCTCCTTTTATGGCAGGTCAATAGATCCTTCTAGTACAGTACCTAGGCACAGCAGAGCCTGCTAGGAGCATCATAGTATGTGTAATTACAAGCGGTAAAGATCATTATGATTACACGAATAAGTGTCTTACGAGACCCCCCTGACCGTACATATACAGCCCTTAGGTAAATTATCCTCTCTCCCCCTTCCACCTAGAGAAGACCCTTCTTCTCCTGGTCGAGAGACCACTGAACGCCGCGGCGGATGCCCTCCTCGAGGCTGACGAGGGGCTTGTAGCCGAGGCGGCGCTTGGCCTTGGTGATGTCGTAGTAGCGCGTCATGCAGCTGTAGACGATGCGCTGGCGGTTGAGCGTGGGGACGCGGCGGGTGAGAGCGCAGAAGACCTCGGAGGCGAGGCCAAGGGCGAGGCCGAGATCGCGGGGCAGGACCCAGATGTCGGCCAGGCCGAGCTCGGAGCCGGCGGCGCGCCAGACGGCACGGCTGAAGTCCCAGAAGTAGATGGGGCTATCGTTGGTGATGAAGAAGGCCTCACCGTCGACGCGCTCGTGGTCGAGGGGGCTTGTGGCGGCGCCGCGGGTCAGGAGCAGGGCGCGGGCGGCTAGGAGGTGGGCGTGCGCGACGTTCTCGACGTAGGTGAAGTCGAACAGGTTGTTGTTGTCGCCTACCTGAATGTTGGTGCGGCCTTGACGGTGCAGGTTGAGCATGTGGCGCAGCACCATCGTGTCGCCCTCGCCCATGATGCCCGAGGGCCGGATGGCGCAGGTCAGAAGGCCCTTGGGGGGGTCGTTGGCTTTCAGGACGATCTCCTCGGCGGCGGCCTGTACGGGGGGGCAGTGGTTAGTTCGCCGTGGCTGGGGAGCAGGGAGCAGATCGGGCAGTAGTAGCCTGGGCCTAGAGATGGGATGGGCGCACGCACCTTGGTCTCGGAGTAGTACTCGGTCTGGGCCTTGCCGCGGATGACGGGCCAGCGCTCGTCGGCATTGATGAGGTCGGTCTTGTTGTCGCTGACGATGCTGGCGGAGCTGGTATAGACGAGGGCCTTGACGCCGGCGGCGCGGCAGGCGTCGACGACGCTCTGGGTGCCGTCAACGTTGACCTTCTTGAACAGGGCGTTGGCCACCTTGCCGGAGCCCTGGGCGGCGGGGCTGGCGGTGTGCACGACAGCATCGGGCCTGGTGTCGGCGAAGATAGAGGCTAGGGCCGCGCTGTCGGTGATGTCGGCCTCGATGTACTGCACGCCGTCGCTCTCCGGCCGCCGATTGTGGGTGCAGCGCAGGTCCACCACCGATACCGCCGTGGTCTCGTAGTCCCGCAGGAGCAGGTTGACCACGTGGTGGCCCAGGAAGCCGCACCCGCCGATCACCATCACCCGGCCCAGGCTGGCCTTCTTTTCGGACGCCATTGCCTTCCTCCTGCTGTCCCTGTTCGCCTTCTCGCTGGCTCGGCCGCTCGGCGATACCGCGGGAGATATTCGTCCAGCAGGAGGGATCCGACGATCCAGGGATTCGGGTCCGGCTTCTCAATTAAGTCTCGGCGTCGAGGTATCAGGCATTCCGCAGTCCGTACGTAGGTAAGACGGAGTAGTCTGTACAGTCCGTACAGTTGCTTTGTACAAGGAGACTCGGGTTCGGACGCGAGCCTAGAGAGCCGGAACGGCCTGTAAAATTAGCCCCGGCTAAAGCCAACTGCAACCCCTGAAAGCAGGCAGCTGTAACGCCACAACTTATAGTGGGGTATAAGCCCGTGACCCCGTGACAGCGTGGAAGCTCGACGGCATGACAGCGCGACACCGCGCTGAATTATAGGCAAGCAGGCACTCGAATCATCAATCGATCAAACCAATCGATGCTTCGTCTCCAGACCACACTCACTACTGTATTTGATTAGATTCTTCCTCACAACTTTCACCGCTACCTAGGTAGTAATGGACCTAGCTATTCTTCCTGTGGCTTTCTGTTCTTGAGGTCCCTAAAAGTCGCTGTGAGATGACCAAAAACTGGCCCTACCCTCCAGTCCCCACGCCATCCAATGGCCCAGCCGGATACCGAGATTCTGGTGCACATCACAGCACCGAGCAGGCAGTCCGATGACACCTACTACCGGAGCCTAGCCCAGGCGTACCTAGATTTCGAGCCGGCAAGTCGGACAGCTATAACGACGAGCGTGTCGGCCGCAAACCGACCCGGCCCGGAGACGCGCTTCCCCGTTCCTTCCCGGGATGGAGACTATATCCGGTCCCCCGATCTCTCATTCCGGAGCGTGTGGAATAATGCCAACTCGCCGGGGCTTGGGCGTCCAAAGCCGTCGCTGCAGATGGAGATGGGAATGGGGACGAAGATTTCGATAGCCCCCGCGCGGCCTCGGGCATTTAAATCTCGACCTCAATCTCAACCCCAGGCTAATGGCTGGGAGTCACCGCCCAGCGTCGTCCCCGACTCCCAGCCGGAGAACGACAAGAGGCTGACCAGCTACTGCTCCCCCACGAGGTTCTTGGAACACTATCTACAGAGCATGGACAGTTCCCCCTTATCTAGCAAGCATTCTCAGGCCTCTCACCAACAGGAGCCAGCACAGCAACAGCAACACGAGACATCCCGGCCCGAGGCTCCAGGGCCGGCTAAGTCAGCTCAAGCCTCGAGCGCAGTACTACGAAGAGGCGTAGCCCAGAAAGGCACATCTCTGGCAGGAGAGGAAGGGGACAACGCACAGAAACCGGAACGCCGGCTCAGGAGGGCTGCAAAACTTGCATCCTCAGCAAAGCCACCTCCGTCCTCAACCGGGGGCGATGACGATACAACTGAACCGATCAGGAGGCTGACAGCTACGGGTCTCACTTCCATGCCGCCACCGCCGCTGCCGTGGCCGGCCTCAGGATCAACCACCGCAACTACGATACCGTTCTCGAGGACGGACTTCACGGAGAGGACTGCAGAAATTGCGTCCTCAGCAGAGCTAACTCCCCCTCCACCTGAGGGCGATCACGGTATAGCTGGGTCGCCGAGGAGGCCGATAGCCACAAATCTCACCGCTATGCCGCCGCCGCCGCTCCCGTGGTCGGCCTCGGGATCAAACACAGCTACGACGATACCATTTTCGAGGACAGACTTCACCGGGAGGGCTACCGAAATTGCGTCCTCAGCAGAACCACCTCCCTCTACACCTAGGGGCAATGACGGTATAGCCGGGCCGCCCAAGAGGCCAACAACCACGAAAATCACTGCTATGCCGCCGCCCCTCCCGTGGCCGGCTTCAGGGTCAACCACCGCATCGACGATACCGTTTTCAAGGGCGGACTCCGAGCCACCGCCGCCGAAACGACGCCGGGTCTCTCCCCGTAATGGGCAACACGTAGCCCATAGCCTCGCGAGAAGTTCCAGCGATACAGGCCCCGCAAAGCAGCAACAGCGACAGACCCATCCGTCCAGTGCCCAGTCCAGCTTCATCTTCACGAGGAGTGGCGTGCTCAACACCCTCAGCGGCGACGGTGACACGACCATCAGCACCATCGCCATCCACAACGGCAGCATCAACAACAGTCCACCACCGCCTCTCGAGATCCACCCGCCCCTTGCCGACATAGCCATCGACATCGTCGACCCGTCCTCTCTCGTCACCGCCAAGCTCGCCAAGCTCGCCGCGGACCTCGACCTCGAGCGGCGCTTCCTCCGCTGCCGTGAGCAGGCCCGCGCTCTCCGTCCATTTGAGCGCGGGTGCTGGCGCGTCGACACGGCGCGCTGGGGAAAACTTCACACCGAGACGGCCTGGCAGTTCCTGGCCAAGTACATCGGCGCCGGCGACGCGGGCTGGGGCGTGTGGTGCACGCGCGACGGCGAAAACGATGACGATGCCGAGCGTCGGCGCTTCATACGGCTCTTCTGCTTCGGCTGTCTGGCAGGGCATATGTACTTGCTGCTGTACCTCGCCAGTCAGCGCCAGGCGCTGGTTTCGGGCGCCGTCTGGCGTGATGCCCAGGGCGAGATCGTCCTTACGGTAAGGCCGCGGAAGTCTACGGCGGTGGCGGCGACTGATTAAAAGCTGTGTTTTCCTTTCTCACTTGCAGTTTCCGTGTCTGAATTAGGTGGTACGGGTACGTATATGGGTACGGGCGGGATCCATGGAGGGAGCGAGCATCTTTCAAATTTGTGCAGGGGCGTATCGGAGCCCGGGCAACGACGACAATATGATAGTAACGACAGACGATGGACACCTACCTGTACCTAGTAGGTACGTAGGTAGATAGACGGACTGACGAAAAAAGCCCGGTAGATACCGTTGGCAAGAGCAAGACCTTTCCTCTCTGTTGCGAGGTATACGTAAGCCATCGTTGTCCTACGAGATATGTAGGAGCATCTTACATAGGTGTTCGCGGAAAAAACCTTGTTCTCTGGCATATCAAATCGATGACTCCCTTATACTAACTACGTACCTCTCGTACCTACCTCCCACCCAAGTATAGGTCCTGATCCTACTACCCAAGTACAGGGAGGTAGGGTAGTCGGTCAGTTTGGACGGAGAGGAAAAGGTAGGAACAGAATTGAGGCGGGAGCGAGCGGTTCATTTCAAGTGTTTTTCTTTTTTGTTATTTGTCTTCAGCCAGCATCTCGTGCCGTGTACACGGCGACGGCGACGGCGACAGCGGCAGCAGCTGTCAAGGCTGTAGGTAGGGAGACCCTGTTTGCTCAATGCCTGGACTTGCGCGAGGATGAACAGATGAGTGATTTTTTTCTTTCTTCATACCCCCCATGCCATGCAAACGGAGGGAGAGAGGAAAAAAAGGGAGAGTCGGAAAAAAAAGAAGTCTCCTTTTTGGTTTAACGTGTAAAAAAACGACCCACGCCCCGGTTCCGTCCAGATCCGTCCGTAAAAGGTTATGTAGGGCAAGGTCGTCCGCCCAGTTACAACGCGACTTTCCGCACGCCGTCGAACGCGAAGGACGATCGACCCATCATCATCCTCTCCGTCCCCGTTCTCGTTCGCCCTCGCCCTGCCACCCGTCGCCCCAAGGATATGTATATTTTATTCCTTAGTTGGACTGCGAAGGCGGAGAAGAATAGAACTCGTTAGCTCCCGTGATACATATATGATAGGCCCTCTTCAGATCTGGTCTGAAGCCCCGTCTAACAATTCCCCGGTGGTAGCATACCTTGACGGCGAACGTCCGCTGGGGGAAGTGCTGCTGCCGCTTCTTGGTCTTCTCCAGGACGCGGGCGGCGTCCTTGTCGGACAGGCGCCGGCGGATAGCACGGGTCTGCTTGGGTCTCAGGTCGAGCGGAAGGTACTTCTTGCCCTTGTAGAACAGGCGCAGCTGCGACCGCTGCTTGGCGTTGATGACAGTCAGGACGCGGGCGATCGACTTGCGGAGATCGTGGCTGAGGTGACCCCCGAGGGCGCGATGTCAGTAATTCAGTCCTGTTGTCAATCGAGCCGGAGCTCTCTTCGGCTCTCTCCCTCGCTCTCGCTCTCTCCCTCTATTCCTCTCTCCATCCCTTCACATGTCCCTCTTCGCATTGCCCCCGCCCCCGCGTTTCGCTTCTCGAACGTACATCTTGTTCAGCTTGGTTCCCGACGACGCAATCTTCTGGATCCGCATCTGGCCGAGCTCCGTCTTGAGCTCACCGAGCTGCTTCAGCAGGTCGTCCTTGTTCTTCGACCATAGCTGGCCGCTCTTGACTTTGGTGGTAGACTGCGTAGATGGCACGTTAGAAATTTGCGCTTCTCCTCGTTCCCTTTTTGTTCCCTTTTTGTTCCCCGTCCTCTCTCGTTGCTTTATCCTCCTCTCCCTCCCCCTCTTTCCCAATCAAGCTTGTGTGAAATGGCGCTGCTTGGGTCGATTGGAAATGCGTGGGGCTCTCTTTTTTTCTTCGTTGGCAGCCAAGCTGGCTTTTCGGTGAGGATGGCAGGCGAGTGCACACTTTGAGAGAGGGACCAGGAGAAGAGGGTAAATAAATGAGGCATGTGGCTTACCATTGCTGCGGTTATGGATGTGTCAGCTTCTCTGGGTGAGGCAAACCGCGGCGATGTTCGTCTTCGAGATAGAAGGTCGAGGGTCTGAAGTCTCCAAAAGTTGTCGATGCGCCAAACCGTCTCTAGCCCGCCAGAAAAATTTAGGGTCGCGTAGCCCTATTGATCAGGTCTCTCCGTACCTATCCACCTAAATTACATAATACAAATGGGGCAATCCGTGGTGGGTGCACGTGCCTCTGCATCATCCCAGCATAACCCAGTCAGCCGGCATGTCCGATGCCCCATTCAATATGCCCCACTCCATTTCTCTTACATAAACACAAGCAGCCCCACCATTCAATCCGTCCTCAGCCACATAGTCAGGACCCGGGACCCGACATGTGGCGTCTGAGATGCAACGAAAACGCACCTTCACGTTTCCTTATATGTTTAGATGGGAGCAACTTGAGCATCACCATACATGCAGCCTCCATTGAATTCCTGCCCACCTCTAGGCATAAACAAGTGCCCTACTCTGGCCTTTGCCTGTCGCAACTTTTAGCAGCCATGGCGGGAACCGCTGGCGGAAACTCGGGCTGGGCCCAGCTCCGACAGCAAGCTCGCGCCTTAGAGAGCCAGGCAAGTCACCCGTGGACCTTCCTAACTTCCGCCTGTTCTCTTTCGCTCATCGCCTAGTTTGGGGCTGACATGGGCCTAATTCCCGATAGACCGAGACCCTCCTACACACATATTCCCAATACTCCGCAGCCTCCAGCATCCCGCCGAAAGCGACAGAACAGGAGAGGGAAACGGAGGCGAGATTACAGGAGATCTTGGAAAAGGTAAGGAGACGACCACTGCGAACACTACGGGCATGCCTCCCTCTGGGGCCCCAATGAGCCTGTGAGATGGGACGGTCGGGCACGCCTCTAGGAGGTTGCCTCCCAAGGGACAGAGATGGGCGTAATGGGGGCACGAGAACGGCAAACGGAGAGGCTGACAAGAACGACTCTGAAACAGAGAGACGGCGTGGTCGGCCAACTATCGCGACTTCTCGACTCGGACCCGACCCTCACCTCGTCAGCGGTGAAGCAGAACAACCTCGCGCTCCTGCGCGACAAGACCGCCGAGCACCGGCGCGACCTCGTGCGGCTGCGCACGCAGCTGGGCGAGGCGCGCAACCGCGCCAACCTGCTGGCGAGCGTGCGCGAGGACATCTCGGCGTACCGCGCGGCGCACAGCAGCGGCGAGGCGGGCGGGGTGGGCGAGGCGGAGTACATGCTGGGCGAGCGGGCGCGCATCGATCGCAGCAACGACATGGCGGACAGCGTGCTCAGCCAGGCGTACGCCGTTAGCGAGAGCTTCAGCCTGCAGCGCGAGACGCTGGCCAACATCAACCGCCGCATCACGCTGGCGGCCAGCCAGGTGCCCGGAATCAACACGCTAATCGGCCGCATCACCGCCAAGAAGCGGCGGGACGGCATCATCATGGGCAGCTTCGTCGCGCTCTGCTTCCTCGTCTTCTGGTTCTTCCTATGATACCAAGTGCCTCATCCCTCGCATCGCGTCCCGTTGAATCCCATCCTATCCCGTCCCGTCCCGTTACCGGCTCGGCTACGAGAATCCGGCACCTACCTCGAGTAGGTACCTCCCTCCGTACCGGCCTATAATAACTCTCCATACCCCTTACCTCTTGTCGTCTTTACCATTTGGGTTTTTCGTCGAGCAAACAATCGGGGCAGCATCACAGGGAGTCCTTTTCGGAGCGAGGAAGGCAGGGGGTGCATCGGCGTTTGGGCTCCATTCCGGTCTCGTCTTTTTTTTCTTATTTCTCCAGTTTTGTCTACTAGGGAGGGATATAACATTGTACAGCTGTATTGGTACGTGGCATCTCTGGGAGCAGGGCTATATTTATTTAGGGTATAGGTACAAATATAGACACGAAGTCTTACCATGCCCACCCGTATCCAAACAGAAGCAGAAAGGGAAAAGGGGCGGAGATACTAATCCTAGCTGACCCTTTTCCTCGGCGTACCTGCCTTGCCAAGACTGCTGATGCTGCTGCTGCTACTGCTGCTGCTGCCAGCTCTGTTCGCCTGTCTCTCCCTCGCCTCGACCAGCAGCCGCTGCACGCCCTTGACGAGGCTCTCGCGCTCCTCGGGCTCGCTGGGCCCGCTGCCGGCCCAGCGGATGCGGCACTCGGGGTCGACGAGGTAGGTATAGCCGACCTTGCTGTTGAGCAAGCCGATGCACTCGCGGATCTCGTCAGTGATCCCCCGCGTGACGAGGAAGTAGCGCCCCCAGTTGGCCTCGCCGACGCGCCGCCGCAGCGAGCCCAGAAAGCGCCGGATCAGCCAGGCCTTGAGCCCGTTCTCCTCCACGTTGATCTGCACCAGCTGGATATCGCTTCCGCCGCCGCCGCCGCCGCTGGCGCCTTCTTGCGAGCGCAGAAAGGCCGCCAGCGCTGGGTTGTGCTCCTCGCCCACGAAGGTGCGCGCCTGGTTCTCGGCCCAGACGCTGCTGTAGACGGTGACCACCGACCCGGCCGGCGCTTGCTGCAGCACGGGCGTCGTGTCGCGCAGTTTGTCGCCCTTCACGAGCGTCTGACCGGCCAGGTTGGGAAAGAACAGCGAGGCATCGGCGCGGAAGAGGCGCGGGGGGGACTTGAAGGTCTTGCCCTTGTGGAAGCTCATGTTGGACCAGTCGCGGAAGTAGGGCTTCATGATCGTCTGTTTCCTGCGGGGCGGACACACTCGGTTAGATCGTACGGTAGGCAGGTAGGGTGAAGGCAACCCCGGCTCCGATTCCTCACAGTTCCTCGCGCCGGGCGAGATGCTTGTCGTAGTTGACAAAGTCGTCCCGCCGCTCGCGTAGCGTACGCGTGTCGACGCCCGTATTCTCGCCCGGTCGCGGCGGGTGTGGCATCCCGATCGGCCGCGACAGCGGCGTCGGGGTGAACTCCTCCGTCCGGGGGCCGTAGGACCGGGGGGCGTTGGCGAGTGGTGGTGGTGGTACCGCTGTTGCTGCCGCCACCGACGTCGTAGTAGTGGTAGTAGCGACGGGGCCAGCGGCGGCGGGGAGGGGACCTGGCGGCGCACCCCGTGACGGCGCCTTCGGGGGAGGTGTTGTGGCAGCGGTGCTGCTGCGGTCGAGGCGTCGCGGGTGCGAGGAGCTGAAGGCACGACACCGGCACAGGAGACAGCGGGCGGGCTCGGCGCGGAGGAACAGGCAAGAGCCTGTCGCTAGCCGCTGGGCCATGGTGGCAAATCAAGGGCCTCAGTACCTCCCGCCAGGAACTTCGTGCCCAAAGGACTGCGATCAGCTGAGGCGGCAAGGCTGCCGGCGTCGATCGCGGCGTCGTCCGTACTTCGTAGAGGCAAGGTGGACTTGAAGGTCCCCGTCCGTCGGCATAAAATTGTGCCAGCTCTGTCGGCTGCATTTGCCTCTTCGGCGGTCCTGGTGGGTCCGCTTAGGCCCATTAGGGATCGATGGGGCCCCCTGGTCCGGCGGCTACAGGCGGTGTTCGGCGGGCTAACGTCATCCTAGCGGCCGGCGCCAGGGCTCAGCCGCTGCTAGCCATCTCTCCGTCCTGGGGTTTCTAGGGGCGCTTCTTGCTTGCCGGATTCCCTGGGTCGAGTCCAATTCCTCTCCGAGAGAGGGGGTGGCTGGAACAGGCCAGTCCGGCATTGTTCGAGGAGTTTGTTTGACGAGTCTTCCTTTGCTGTGTGTCTTCTCTTGTTATTCGCTTGTTGTTGTTCTGTTTTTCTCTCCTGTTTCTCTCCTATCTAGAGCCCATCAGCCATAATGTTTCTCCCGCACGGCAGCCGTGCCCTCTGCGCTCCATGGCGCCTTCTTTCCGGCCGAGGCCCCCTCCGGATCGCGGCTACCGCCGCGGCTGCCGCCTTCGCCTCTCCAGCTCCGGTGGCGGCTCGGCGACGGCATCAGCACGCACATATACGGCTGTTTCACGCGTCGAGGAGATTGCAAGTCGTCAAGCCCGTCTTGCTGGCTGACATTGGCGAAGGTAAGTGGCTATTAGTCTCTCCCGCTCTTTACGTCTCCCTATCCAGGTTTCCCGCTCAAGTCTTCTGACCTTCGTTCGGCACGCAGGCATCGTCGAGTGCGAAATCATACAATGGTTCGTCGAGCCCGAAGCTCGCGTGGAGGAGTTCTCGCCGCTGTGCGAGGTGCAGAGCGACAAGGCGTCCGTCGAGATCACCAGCCGCTTCGCCGGCGTCGTCAAGAAGCTGTACTACGATGCCGGCGAGATGGCCAGGGTCGGGAAGCCCTTCGTCGACATCGACATCCAGGGGGACGTCAAGAAGGAGGACCTCGAGGCGCTGACGGAGCCGACGCCCGGAGAAGGCGGCGGGCCTGCTGCTGCTGCGGGGACACCGCCATCCCCGACATCATCGTCAATATCGTCGAGCACACCACCTCCGGCAGCACAAGCGGGACAAGCAGCAGCACCGACGTCGACTACATCTACTACCGACGGAGGCGGCTTGTCGGGTTTGGGGGGGCAAGCGTCGGCTGCCAATGGAAATGGTGCGAAGGGGAGGTTCGCGTCGCTGGCCACCCCGGCGGTCAGGCACCTCTGCAAGGAGCTCGACGTAGAAATCTCGAGTGTCGCCGGCACGGGAAAGGACGGCAGGGTTCTCAAGGAGGATATCTACAAGCTCATCGAGAGGAGAAAGGCTGGCGCTGCTGCCCCCACAGCCGCTGCAGCGCCTGCCGCAGGGCTGCCGTCCCCTCCGCGGGGCGCCGCTGCCGAACACGTAAACGCACCGCAGACGGAGACGGCGGTGCAGCTGACGGCGACGCAGCTGCAGATGTTCAAGGCCATGACGCGGTCGCTGGCCATCCCGCACTTTCTATACGCCGACGAGATCGACTTCACGAAGCTGGCGGAGCTGCGCGCGCGCCTCAACAGGGTGTTGGCGGCCGACCCGGCCATGGGGGTGGCGGCGGAGGGTGCGGAGGGTGCGGAGGAAGGAGAGGAGGCGATCGCCAAGCTGTCGTACCTACCGTTCATAATCAAGGCCGTGTCGATGGCGCTGCACCGGTACCCCGTCCTCAACGCACGGGTCGACCACGGCAATAATAACAACGGCAGCAGCAACGGCAACGGCAACGGCAACGGCAACAGCAAGCCCAGCCTCGTCTACCGCCGCCAGCACAACATCGGCGTGGCCGTCGACACCCCCGCCGGCCTGCTGGTGCCCGTGGTCAAGAACGTGCAGGTCCGCAGCGTGCTTTCGGTCGCCGCTGAGCTGGTACGCCTGCAGCGGCTCGCGCGCGCGGGCCGGCTGGCCCCCGCCGACCTCTCGGGCGGCACCATCACCGTGTCCAACATCGGCAGCATCGGGGGCACCTACCTCAGCCCCGTCATCGTCGAGCGCGAGGTGGCCATCCTCGGCATCGGCCGCGTGCGCACAGTGCCGGCCTTCGAAGACGATGGCGACAGCAGCAACCAGCGCATTGTGAAGAAGCAGGTCTGCAACTTCAGCTACAGCGCCGACCACCGCGTCGTCGACGGGGCCACCCTCGCGCGTGCGGCGGGTGTCGTGCGCCAGGTCGTCGAGGAGCCCGAGGTCATGGTCATGCACCTGAGGTAGGGGGTGCCCTCGGCTGGACTGCTCACGTGTACGGGTCCGTAGCTAGTGGGTACGCAGCCATATGCATGCTACCGGCCCCTTCTCGGAGGTCGGGTGGGGGACAGGACGGAAAGGGGGGAATGGGAGCCGGACCGGGAGGAGGAGAGGTCTGGCGAGCGAGTCAGGAACACTGGGAGCTGGGAGCGAGCACGGCCGTCTTCCCCTCCTTCCCTGACTTTACCCCTCCCCCCTTTTCCTTTCTTTCCTCTCTACTTCCTCCGTTTCATGTGCAGAGTCGCGTGACGTGGCATAGACGATCAGAGACGGAGCGTGCGGTTTGTCCTTTGTCGCACAGAGCTGTACCTAGTAGTAAGCAATAGGTAGTGTACATAGCACGGAGTATCGGAGTAGATCCACTCACGGGAACTTCAAAGCTATTTTGGAGTCGGGCAGCCCTGCCTTAGAGCAGTGCAGCTTAGGTACCTACCTGCTAGTCATGCTAGTTAGGTGGATCGGCGGGTAACAGGGCAGACAGACATAGATATCCATGGCTGCAGACGCTGCAGCACAACAGCAGAATCCCGGACCGGTGAGGAAGGTCTCGGTTGCTCCGACAGTTGTAGGTCCGGTACACCAGACTCCACCCCACCTGCAACTTGCTCCTCCGGCTTCGACTTCAGCTCCATCGTCGCGCGTCTCAGCACACGATTGGGTGACCGTCCGCCCGGTCGGGGATGTCTACACGTACACGTACGACGCAGTACTTCTTCGGTCAGCCATAAGTACTAGGTAAGTAGGTCAGCAATACGTAGATACTAGGAGAGCTTAGGTGTCGGTAGGTCTAGTAACACTGCAGCAAAGCTACCCCCCGTGCTCAGAAGGTGGGCATGACAACCTCCTAACTTCGGAATGAGTGTCGTTTCCATGAGGGCCGGTGTTTTTTTTGTTGACTACTTTTGTTGGTCTTCTCCAGGGACTACTACCACTTGAGGTCGTATCTAAAATACTACCTCATCCACCAAGGATGCCCATCCACCTCACCTCACACCGACATACTTACCAGTACCTAACACAGTACAGGCCCGCTCAGATATGTACCTATTTTGTAGTCACTCTCTTTATTTTCCCTCCTTTCTAGTTTTGTGTGCACTAGACACGATATACCCAAGGCCAGTCCCGAGACTCCACGTTCGCGCCACGCTCCGAATACTGACATGCACGGCCGGGGCAGGCAGGCCAGACCAATTTCCCCCCCTTCTCCCCGGCCTGCCTGCCGCTGCAGCTGCACGTACCAAGCAAGTCGGCGGCACAGTGGGGACCCACGGTGCCGTGCGCTTTCCGATCCGATCGGAGCTCTTTCTCTTCTCTCTCTTTCTTTCTCTCTCTCGTCGGGTCGGGCTGTGTGGCTGGGCTGTAGCTATTGGGTAACCCCCCTCCAACCTCCTTCTCGAATCATGCTGTTACGTCCGTGTTGCTCGCATAGGCGCTATCTGCCCGAGTTGCCGGATACGTGTAGCACATTAGGTAGCAAAGCATAGCACAAGAACAAAAACAAGAGTTTCAAGAGGGGAAAAAAAATGATAGGCCCGTCCGTTTCCTCGGACTCGAGGTTGGTTGAGTAGCTAAGGGATCTATTAGGACCTGTTAGCGAAGTGTTATTTTTTTGTCTGTGTTACCACGGGTGCACAGGTGCACATATCTACATGTCGCACAAGCCGCTGAGTCGTCGGAAAGTCGGGTAGCCAGTCAGTCGGGGGGGAGAGGGGGGGAGCTGGGATGCGCGGTATCGTTTCCGTTGCCACACCGTTCTTCACTGTCGTCAGCCGCCTCGTTGATCTCTGCTACCCTTGAGAAGGCTATCCGCGCTGTCTACTTGTACCCGTATCGGGGCAGGTTAACCTAACCCACTGGGTAGACTTCCGTGGATAGATGGCCAGTAATCGTGTGCTGTATATGACGGTGTTGACGACTAGATGGGTACCCAGACCTTGTGGTTTCCCCGCTTAATTTACACGAATACACCCTATCCTACTCGGTAGGCGAGTTAAGGAGGCACGTAAGGTACCAAGTACTCCGTGTAATAAGTGTGTGTAACAGCACCCCCGACTTTGTGTGCTTAGGATGTTGGCGGGAGACAGCACAAAGCGTATAATTCAATTCATCTTCATTCATCTCAGGGCAAGTAAAACAAGCCCTTTCATGAAGTCCGACTCTGCAGCCGGATCCATACGACATTTCCCAGGCCCTCTCGTTCATCTCACCTACCCTCTCTCGATCCCCTCACGAAATATAGAGGTTGTTGGTAGATAGCTACTAGGTTAAGGCAGTAGACAGGTAAGAAGAGGCAGGGAAATCGAGGAGGGTAAGAGAGAAAGGGGGGCCTGGGAAACACAAAAGACATACACAGACGGTCAAACAACAGACAAAAACACGCACAACAATGACAGCAGGAGGGAACGTTGCTCCCTCTCCCTTCTTCGCTTTCTTCTTCAATTCACCGTTTTTTCACCATCCCTCGAAAAATTAACAGGTACCCGAAAAAACATGCTCTTGTGCAACCCCCCCAATAAAATCGACGGCTTTTTTCCCATACACGATAACGCCTACCCGAAATGAGAAATGCAAGGGGGGGGGAGCAAGACGGCAACGGCAGAAACTCCCAGGTCAATCCCGATGCAGCATGCAGGATACCTTGCACCAGCGATGTGGCGCAGGCGTATGCGTTTGTGTATGTGTGTGCGTGTGTGTATGTGGCTGTGTTTTTGACCTTGTGTGTATGCCTGTATATAGGTAGGTATCATGCGAGGAAAAGAGAGAGGGAAAGGAAGAGAAAAAGAGAGAAAACACCGCTCTACATCAGGGCGGCCATAGTTTGACGAGCTCTCAGCAGAGTCTCATTCTTAACGTCGTCCATAGGGCGGCTCACGTCGATGCTGATCACGTCGGTCTCGTCAGGCGTCGGCGGTTCCAGGATGTCGAACTGGCTGTGGACCATGTTGGCGCCCATGTAATGGTTCTTGCGGGCGGCGACGCGCTTCAGGAGGACCTCCTCGGTGGCGTGCAGGTAGATGAAGTGCAGCGTGACGCCCTGGTGGAAGTAAGGGGCCACGCGGATGACGTCCCGGTATTTGCGCTTGAGTGCCGAGCAGGTCAGGACGACGCCCGGGTTGCCCGCCTCGATCTGCCGTATTGACTCTTCCCGCAGCGCCGTCAACCAGTCCCACCGGTCGGCGTCTGTCAGGGGGATGCCGGCGCTCATCTTCTCGACGTTGGCCTTGGGGTGGAACTGCATTGCTCTATGTTAGACGGCCAAAGCATAAATAGAAAGAATAAACGGCATGGATATGGACGTACCTCGTCACCCTCAACGTAAGGCATGTTGAGACTCGCCGCTAGGAACTTGGCGACCGTGCTCTTGCCACTGCCGGCCGGCCCCGTGACGAGCCAGATGTGGTGGTGTGCGGGAGTGGCGTGGTAGGGGATGGCGTGGGCGAGATTGTGGGTGTTGATGCTGTTGGCAAGGCCGTTGGCAAGGCTGTTGGCGATCACCAGCGATGATGGCCGGACCGCCTTAGGCGAAGTAGCCATGACCGGCCGCGAGGCTGGAATGTGGGACGCCGGCTGGTGAGGCTTTCTACTGACAGCCGGGTTGTGGGAAAGCATCTTGAACTGCCTTGTCTTTCGACCTCGTTTTTCTTTGGGGTTCGTTTTCTTCTCAGGGAGCTTTGGCAGCTCCGTGCTTAAGTGCGCTTAGGTGGACAGGCAGGCAGGCAGGCAAGCACGCAGGCAGGCAGGCAGGCAGGCAGGCAGGTAGGTAGACAGCAGGTAGACAGGCAGTCAAGCAGGTAGGCAGGTAGGTAGATAGGTAGGTCTAGGTAGTAGGTCTGGACAGACAGAGGTGGAGGGAGGTAGGCGGTAGGTAGGTGGCAGGTATTCAGGGGCTCAATTGCTATGATGATTCTGTCGATCTCATATTGCAGGTCTTGTTTTGTTTTTCCCCTCTTCGGTGTAAGTGAGCAGTGAGAGTCACCAAGACAACAACGTCTTCGACATGTATAGGAGAGATCAGACTGGGCCAAGGAGACTACCAGAAGAAGCCAGAGGAATTCCAAGCAATTAATAAGAGGGAGGACCAAGCAAAGAAGAACGAGGCAAGGAAAAGGAGAGCTCAACGAGAGAGGATCGTAACGTGAGACCCAGGGACGGAGGGAAAAGGGGAACCCCAGAGTGGCCGATGGCGCTGTCGGGAGGTTACCGGTATATAAATACCGTCAGAGCACTTTGCAGCGTCGGAGCGCTGTAATAAGGCAAATAAGAGAGGTACCTTGTTTTCGGCGGGGTGTGTGTGGGAGCAGTAGGCTGGACCGGGCCTGTGACCAGGCCTGTTGAGAAAAAATTTGGGGCCCGGTACGCCCCCAGGCCCAGAGTCCGCCGTTCTACAAGTACAAGGCGCTTGACGGGCAAGGGTCCGGCAACGATGAGGTAAATTTTTGGTGGGCATGGGGTCAGCAACCAGCGGGACAGGGACGACAGGGACAGGGCCGACAGGGTCGAGTCGGTGGGAGGCGTCAGTGCCTGCCCGTTCTGGGGCTTGTAACGCCGTCGCAGGGGCTTCCAGCGGCTTCCGTGCCTGAATTCCAGCACTCGCCGAGATTTCAGCGGGGTGGGTGCAAAACAGGTTGGGCCGCCCACCCGCCCTCGCCGCTGCCGGGAAGGACGAAAGAGTGAGAAAAAAAAAAGGCTCACGAAGACAATGATCCTTATTGGGCCGCGGGCCTTGGGAACAGCCAGGACTAGGCTCAAAAGCCACGACGAGGCCCACCCGCCCAGGGGACCGCGAAAGGGAGGGTGCGGGATGGCGAGTCACTGGAGGTACGACCAAGGTACCATCCTGGATCGCCAAGGTACCGACCGTGGGATAGATGATTCGGCAGTGTGGAGAAAGGGGGTGAGAGGAAAAAGAATGGAAAAAGAAAAGAAACCTGCAGCTGGCCCAAGTGGCCCAGATCGCCGTTGCAACGGGAGTCCCCAACCGTTCGCCCTGGCAGAGCTCCTCCCAAAGGAACGCTGCTCGTCCTGGCCGTGTTGCGTCCGGATTCGGCGCCCTCGGCATTGTAAGACAACTGGAAAGAGGAACGAGGCACGGGGCTGGCCAGGCAAGGCAAGGCGCTCGAATTGGTGATCCCCGAGGATCAGTCTAGGGAACAGCCGAGGCGGCGCTTGCTGCGATCTTCCAAGTCCCGCCTGGCGAGGGAGCTGAGGGATGGATGGTCGGCTGTGGCTGACGTAGGGCGGGCAGCCAGGCGGGCAGTCAGGCGGGCAGTCAGGCGGCCACGGCGGGGCAACACAAGCGGGATGGCTGGCAATCCATCCTGGACAACAAAGCAGCGGAAAAGCGTCTGTCCTCCATTGCTTCGCATGTTGCGGACGGACATGGACTACGGGATCCTAAAATCCTAACGCCCAGCACCGGCACCCCGCAGCTGGCCGTTCGCCGCTGGGACGGACTCGACTCGAGGACAGGACGCCCGTGCCGTCCAATCCGTCCCATCCGTCGAATCCGTCCGACTTGGCCGCATAGGCAGGTAGCTGGGTTCTCCCAATGAGAGCCACCACGCCAGCTGCAGGTGGCTCACGAAGGATTCCGCCCTTGAGCAAACACGCAAGCCACCAGACGGACGGCCAGCTGTCAGGCCGGGAGACAGTTCTGGGCAGAAGTCCGGGGGTCTGAGGTCACCTGTGCAACACGACTACTCCGGAAAGCTAAACCCCAAGTCTCGAGCTGTCCAGGGGATATCCTAGCACCCGAACTAACTCGTCCTGGGCATTCTCTGGACGGCCCTAAGGCCGGGGAACGTGGGGGTGGTGGTGCCGGTGCCAGAGCGACACCAGGCCTTCCTTGCCCATCGGGACGAGAGGACGGCAGAGAGAGCGCAGACGGGGCCTTCGTCGGCGTGTTGGGGTGAAGCAAGGGAAAGGGGAGGGGGGCGTGGGCCACAATGTGCAGGAAAGATTGTTGAGGGGTCGGTGGTTTGGTCGGCGCAAAGAAAAAAGAGGGCATTCATGCCTGCAGACAGAGCGCAGAGAAGGGTGGCCATGAGGCCCGTCTGTCGCCGGCGAGTGGCCCCCCCCAATCAGCCTGGCCCGCGTATGTGATGGACAGGAGTATTGAGCACGCACGATGCTGCCCAATGATCAAGCTCAATCGGCGCCCCGTCCAATCTTAACGGCCAGGCTATGGCAGTGTAGCAATGCGTCTCGTTGGAGAGTCGTCATTCTAAGCCGGATGGATGGCCGGGCAGTGGGATCGCAGGCCTCCCTCCAGAGAGGACGGGAGAGCTTCTCGGTAGTGCGCCCAGGCAGTGCCTAGCAAGTCATAGCCCGCATAGTAATAAAGGAGGTACGTACATGTATTCGACCGTAACCGATCCGGCTTTCTAGGCCAGATCCATGAATGTCTCGCTTCGGTTTAACACGAGCGCCCGCCCTGTGCCGGGGACCGGCTCGTTTTTTTGCTCACGATTTGCCACTGACTGAGCAATGTCCGCCGTACCGCCCTTTTGCCCATGGAGGCTAAAATCAAGGTCACGCGGCGACCCCGGCATGACACTTCGATTCGGCTGGCGTCCCGGATTCCAGCGCCCCGCTATGGAAGCCCCTGGAGACCCAAGTGCCAGAGCCAGACTGCCGGCGCGACGCTCTTCCATCGTGCCTGCGCGCTACGGCATCCGGTTACGTACTTGATTGAGATCCCGTGGGGACTGAGGCTTCACCGAAATTTGCCAGGCGGGCTAGGGCATTCGCCGCCTCACTAGCGCCCTCCTAAAGCTCCCTCGTGGATGAAAAGGAGACCGACACGAACGAGATCACGGAGGCCGTCCTATGACCCGCAACCATTTGGTTTGGATTCGGGATGGGAAAAAGGTGGCGGCGGGGGCGGGCAGATACTCCCTCTAGGGCATGGAAGGCAGCTCCGCCGGTCGGGGGAGATGTTTCGCCAGAAGGAGCATGATGCCGAACGGAGCGGAAGTCAAACGAGGGCGGAGAAGCGTACGCATTGTGGGAAACGTGGGAGAAAGGAGACGATCGGTGCGTGCCAAGACTCGCGCCCCGCGAGCTTCCCTCCTTCCTTCCGTGCTCCTGCCCGCGCTGCCCTTCACCGCTCAATGGCGGGTCCAGGCGGGTCCACTACAGGCGGGGTGTGCGCCTCTCCAACCAGGCACCCCACAAGCCACAGGGCATTGCTTTTGGGGGTTTCGTTCCCTGTTCGATCAATCATCCCACTCCTTGAACTCCTTGCGTCTTGCCAGCCGCAACAACACGCACTAGGCGGAGTACTTTGCATCTTGCTAATGCGACCTACGCAATACCTCTGTAAGAGAGAGGGAAGCAGGAATAGCATGCATTCCGCAGTATTGCCAGGGGATCTCGGGGACTCCACAAGGTACCTACTTGGCTTGTACTACTGTACGAAGCGGGCGCAGCTGGGTACCCACGGTGCCCACGGTGCCCACGGTGCCCATGGTGCCTCGTGCATTTCTCTTCTTCGTTTCTAAAATTTCCATCCCCATTTCCCCGACGGGTCTACATAGAGCTGGAGTCCAGCTGACCTACGGCCCCAGTTTGCTTTGTTGGCCCCGAGAACCTAGCCGTAAAAAGGAGGCCGGGACACCGGGGCGGGTTGGGGGCAGGTGGCTACTCCGTACCGAGAGGGCACTTACGGAGGCAGGCAGGGGAAATTAACACGCCCACTTGGCGCAAAATTCCCTTCCCTCGTGGCCATGGGCTTTCCGGCCTCTTGTACGGAGCAGTTTACTCTGCACTCGATACTGAGGAGGCCTTGGGCCACCTTTCCAGGCCCCAGCGAGGTGGGAGGGTCGCTGACTCGGAAAGGGAACTCGTCTCGTCCGGACTGCCGCCGTCGGGACCGCAGAGCGTTCCGCTGGAGGAAGGGGTCACAGGCCCAACGGCCAAACCTGCATAGACACAGCCAGACCAGCGACGCCAAGGACTCCAAATAGATTCCCTTGCATTACGCGGGTGAGGGGACGGCCTACCCACGTAGGTACATGTTAGAGACTATGAATACTACAAGTACTGAGTAAGCCAGGAGTGCCGGCCCGCATACCTGACTCCTGACACTCCAACTGCCTCTAATCGATGCGAGCAACGTGGAACATGCTAATCAAGCCCTCTACGGCGTAGGCCATGGGCCGAGGCGGGAGCAGCCGCGGCGCGAAAGGAGCTTTCCAGCACAAGCAAACTTGCTGTGCTGCTGTAAATGTCTCAGGTACCAGTCTGGCTCCGTAGTGTTCCTGAAGCTAGGGTCCTGAAGTGGTTGGCATGAAGGTACCGACCTCCTTGGAGCTACGAGGTCGGCCGTTCGACCTAGATCTCAGAGGCTGTACTTTCTGTGAACCTAAACCGGGCTGCGACAAGCTAACGGGAAATGAAACCTGCAGGCAAGAAGGCGGAAGCAGGGAGAGGACAGCATGCCCTATTCCGTACGAATTAACTCCCGAGCTATAGCTATGTACCTCATAGGTACATCCATGGATGCGCGCGCGCACACACGCACGCACTCACACTCCATCATATTACTTCGCCCGACGGGACGCTGGCCTTGGCCTGGACCCGTTGCCGACGCACCACGATGTACACACTCACACGCCTCCAACCACACACACCCACATTAGAGGCCGACATCGCAGCTCTAAATTGTGTAATGCGTCAGTCCCGTCAACAACGGGCGTCTATTCTTATGTTGAGGGCTGGCGTTCGTCTGTCTGTCCCCCTCTTATCTTTACAGGGTCTCTCTGCATATCGGCTCCGTCGGGGGGCATTGAGGCATTGGTACCTGCGAGTAGATCCAGGTATTCGGGCAACCATGAAAAGTAGTTCTGGCCTTCATCTATCGCGGTTGAGAGCTGGGGAGGCGCTCTCATCACGTCGGGGAGTGCGTCTATAGATGATGATGCCTTGCCCGGATTATGGGTTCTGTTGCCTTCCCGCTTCTGGCTTTCCGCAGCCCAGCGGTTCCAGCCACAACGGAATCCCAGCCACATTTTCCCAGCCACCACTCAAAATCCGATTGGCAGGGCCCGCGGGCGTGACTACCCCAACTGAACTGTATGTGCTTGTACCTAGATTTAAGCCGTGAGCGCCTGCCAAATCGAGGTACTCTTTCAAGTTGCTTAAGTGGTTGGGCCAAGGGAAACGACCTCCAGCGGCCCTCTTACAACCTCTCCCGCGTTTTCGACCCCTCTCTTCAATGCGTCTCCTCCGCACCGCCTTCAGTTGGGCCCGCCTTCAGACTTCAAGACATATCGTGCCTCAATCAAGCTCACGCCTTCTCGCTCTACCTTTTCGCCGTAGCAACAGGGCCTCCTTGCAATATCGCCTATTCAGTGCCACCATGGCTCTGACTGCTCAGGAGCTGAACAGCTACCTCGCCGATTCCCCGCCCAGCGTGGTACGGCTTGAGATAGCCAAGCACTTCGATGCCTTGACAGACAAGCAGAAACGCTATGCTCATTATATAAGCCAGTAAGACCTCCCGCCAAAGCTCGTACTACACGAGCTACGGTTATGCTTATTGCCTTGGGCAATATCTTATTCTGTCCCCTCTTCCGTCTTCCCATCCCCCTAGCCCTCACTCTTCCCGCCTCCCTAACCCCTCATATCTTCTCTTCCGTGTTTGCTAAGTGATGAATGAAATGTAGAGCCTCCTTCGCTGGCAACCGGGTTGTGCTCAGGCAGGTATCTCCCGAGGCCGAGTCCATCTATGATTTCATAATTGCCCTCCATAAAGCTTCCGGCGGCGACTGGAAGGCGCTAGCCCGGAAAGCTGGCGTCGAGGAGGCCGACGTCACGGCTTTCTTGGAGTATGCGGCCCAGTTCCTGGGCAACAGCGGAAACTACAAGAGTTTTGGAGACTCCAAGTTCATCCCCCGGAGCACTGAGAGCGCCTTTGCGGCCCTTGCGGCGACATCGCCCGAGGCTGAGCGCTACTATAAGGCCACGAACGGTGCTATCTTCTCGGTAGACAAGCCGGGCCTCCTCCACCTTGGCTACCCGGATGAGGGCCATCTGACCGCGTACTACCCCGATTCCCCGGACATCACGAAGGATGAGATATCGGCGGTGGCCCAGTGGACGGAGAAGAAGGGTCTGCTGCCGGAGAATACGCGGGTGCGCAAGACCAAGGACGATACATTCGAGATTCTTATCGCATCTGCGCAGGCCCAAGTTCCCCCCGAGGGCGGTGACATTGGTAAAGATACCGAATTTGAGGTCGAGGATGGCCCCTTGAAGGGCAAAACGGTCAGGCTGGTCTACGGTGACTATTCCGCCGAGATGGCCGTCATCGCCAAGAATATCAAGAAGGCGGCAGAGAACGCGGATAACGAGACACAGGAGAAGATGCATCAAGCATACTCCAAGTCTTTCGACGACGGCTCCCTGCTGGCCTTCAAGGATAGCCAACGGTACTGGATTCGGGACAAGAAGCCCATGGTGGAGTGCAACATCGGGTTTATCGAGACGTATCGCGATCCGGCGGGCGTGAGGGGCGAGTGGGAAGGATTCGCTGCCGTCGTGAACTTGGACAGGACCCGCGCCTTTGGGAACCTCGTCGATGCGGCGCCGAAGCTGATCCCCATGCTCCCCTGGAGCAAGGACTTCGAGAAGGACAAGTTTCTAGCGCCAGACTTCACGTCTCTCGAAGTGCTCACCTTCTGCGGATCCGGCATCCCCGCCGGCATCAACATCCCCAACTACGATGATATCCGACAGACTGAAGGCTTCAAGAACGTGTCGCTTGGAAACGTGCTCAGCGCCAAGGCGCCAAACGAGAAGATCCCCTTCATCAAGGATAGCGATTTGGAGCTCTACAAAAAGTACCGGGACGGATCTTTTGAGGTCCAGGTCGGCCTACACGAGTTGACAGGTGTGCTATCTATCTTGCAACCCCCCTCCAAGGGCGACTTCACGTCTCTCTAATATCGGGAAATCGCTACTAATCACTGCGGTGCACTACGTCTAGGCCATGGGTGCGGCAAGCTACTTCAGGAGACGTCGCCTGGCGTCTACAACTTCGACAAGGACCACCCCCCGGTCAGCCCCATCACCAACGAACCGGTCACGACGTGGTACAAGCCGGGTCAGACGTGGAGCTCCGTATTCGGCGGTCTAGCTGGTGCTTACGAGGAGTGCCGCGCCGAGCTCGTGGCCATGTACCTGAGCTGCGAGTTCCCCGTGCTCCAGATCTTCGGTTTTGGGGACGGCAGCGTCGATATCGATGGGGAGGCCGGCGATGCTCTCTACGTGTCCTACCTAAGCATGGCCCGGGCGGGTCTGACCTCTGTGGAGTTCTGGGACCCCAAGAGTCAGAAATGGGGGCAGCCACACTGCCAAGCCCGGTTTGCCATTCTCAAGGTCTGCCGTCTTCCCACTCCTTGCGCCCCTGGATTTCCACCGTACTGCCAATTCATGCGTTTCTAACCTTTCTTTTAGAGCTTCCTCGAGGCTGGAGATGACTTCTGCAAGCTAGACTACAAGAACGAGGATCTATCCGACCTTACCATCAGCCTGGACCGTTCCAAGATCCTGACCGCAGGCCGCAAAGGTAAGCAAGCCACTTTCGTACCTACCATATCTATCTTCTCATGCTTTCATGATAGCTAACACCACGCCCCCCCCTCTGCGCCGAACAGCTGTTGGAGATTTCCTACAAAAGCTGCATGTCTACAAGTCGACGGCAGATGTCGGGAACGGCACGAAGTTCTTCGGGGAAACCATGTCCAAGGTCGGCCTCGAGTACTGGGGCACCAAGGTGCGCGACGTCGTCTTGAAGAACAAGCAGCCGCGAAAGGTGTTCGTCCAGGCCAACACCTACCTGGACGAGGAGACAGGCAAGGTTACCCTCAAGCAGTATGAGCCCACTCTCGAGGGTATCGTCCAGAGCTGGGTGGAGCGGGAGCCGTGAGCCATCTCCGCCGAGTTACAGGTCCACGCCTGAAATATAGGTACTCAGCGGGTGCCTTCACACGTGGGCCTCCTACGGGGAAGTTGATCAAGAGTGCGCGGCTCTAGATCTGCAGACTCCGACAGTCGTAGTGGTCTGCCCAGGAAAAGAAAAAAATTAGTAACGCAAACGTACGAAGCGTCCGTCGTGTGCGTGACAAACGTATTGCAATTGATGGTTGATGTACAAACCGACAAGAGCTCCAACGGCTATATCGCCATGGAGTAGGAGCACGTAAGTACCGCCTACGCTTCTGTGCACTGTTCTTTTTTTGCCACTGCCTATTCGCGACAGAAGAAAATCTGTAGTCTTCTGCCTCGTGAAAGGGTCTTTTTTCTTGGTGTTTTAGTTCTGACTTCCTGGATCTAGACCGTGGGGAATCCCGATTTCGTTATGTTTTGTTGATAGCGAAAAACCTCAGTACAAGACGCCAGAATGGACCGTAACCTTTCATCGTCCCGATGCAAATCGGCCATGCCAGGCCAAAACCAGCCTCGATTGACCCTTTGTTCACCACCGTTCACCCTCTATGCCCCCCCCCCCCCCACATGCGCGCGTCCCGGGGGCCTTTTGAGGTCCCCCCGAGTACCGCACCATCCGTCACCGTGCCCTACCAGTTCATCTCGTGGGGCTTGTCACCCTTGCGCAGGCTGAAGGACGAGGAGAGATAGCTCGGGAGCAGCTCCACCTTCTTGATGTTCGCCAGGAGGGCCTTGTCGATGGCCTTCTGGTCCGCCGCCCGGGTGCTGCTAATCTCCTTCTTCTATAATCGGCGGTGTTAGTCGTATTATTTCCAAACAGTGCCTCCTCCCAGGCGTCGTCACATGCACGGGGCGGATGCACATGTGTATGCTATATGGAAATCTGCGTACCTGGGGCTTCTCTCCCTGCTTGAAGAAGGCCTCCTCACCGGCCTTATCCTTGGCCTTCTCCGAGGTGAAGTACTTTGGTTGCGCAACCTCCTCGATCTTCTTCTCGTCGACGCCGGAGAGGTCGACCTTCAGTGATGTCGCGATAACATAGCGGGCATTGACTCTGCGCAGCGGAACGCCGTTGATCTTGAAGGGGCCGGTGACGAGTAGAACGCCCTGGTCGAGAGACTTCAGGAGGACGACGCGCTTGCCACGGAAGCGACCGGCGAGCAGGATGAGGACGGTGCCGGGCTGCAGCGACTTGCGCGGGGTCCACGGACGGATAGCCTTGCGGACCTGTATATGCCACTTCGTTAGACACGGATTTCTTCTTAGTGCGATGCAGCCAGCCAGCCAGCGATCGTGAAGGCGCCATGCTCATTGCACTCTCCTCCCCCAAACTTCTTCATCTGCGCCCTCCTCCATGCTCTCGCAATCATGTGCCACCCGGGAGTAACGCTTGGTGATATTCCAATTGCCTCGGATCGCTCGACGCTGCCAAATTCCCTCTGCCACCAAAGTCTTGCGCAGCCAGCCCGGAATCAAGTACACAATCCCAACGAGCAAGCGTCCGGGTAGGGCTGGGTGTCGGGGAAGAAAGATTCCTGGTCTCCAAAGATAAAACTGACCGTCTTGTTCTCCGGGGTGTCGTCGGCAGGGTACCACTTCTGTGCCTTCTGGGAGTGGTGAGGCACCGTCCGGGACGACGAGCCAAACTTCTTGGTCGCGTGCTCTGTCTTGGCCGACATTGTGACGACGAATTTTGTTGCGTGGTTGCGGGAAAGAAAAGAACAAGTTCGACCGCTGCCAACGCCGTCTTCGTGATTCCGATTTCAAAATGTGCGCCGTGATCTGGGCTGGCGGCGGGCAAAACTACGGTGGGTCGCTTAAAGCCCTTTTGGGGCCAAGCCCCTTTAGGATTAGCTCTATACACGTGATTTGAGTTGTGGGGGCATTTTTTTGTGCAAATGGCGGGGAGCAAAGGCGGGCCATGACAGCTGTCAGCAGTTGCCAGAGGAATCCCACAGCGCTGCGCCTCCCCACAATTTATTCGCAGTCCCTGCCTAGGCTCCAAGCCAACGTCACTCCACAGCAGCCTTTCAGTGGTGGGGCAGACGAGCTGAGGATAACTCAGCACCGACAAAAGGGTGGGTGGTAGGTATGGAGCTCTGAACTGTAACCTTTGTGGAAGCTCCGGCCCAAGTATCAACTCCAAGCCATATCATCTTTACATTAACACGTCTCGTCTTCCTCAACAGCCCGACGACCGTTGCCGTTCACGCGCATACGAACAAACCCAGTTTCAAGATGTCAATAACGCCAATCATTACCTTCAAGGCGGGCCTGTGCGAGATCGACGTTAGTCCGCCCGCGCTCACTTCATCCTGACTTGCGCTATCCTAGCGGGGAAGGCCAAGTAGGCAATAGACAAGCAAGCGACGTGCTGACGAAGAGCAACAGACATCTACGCGGCCCTTCGTTGTGAGGTCTAAACCTGAGACGGGCTACATTTACCTCTACTCCGAAGATGGTATGGTGAACAGAGATACCCTCGCCCCAGCGGTTCGAAGTTCGAAGTCGCTAACGGATGCGGCCTCCCCACGGCCTAACTAGATTTCACCCACTTCTGCTGGCGACCCCGAAGCATGTCCATAACGGATACGCCACCCGTTGACCTGATCATGATTCCCGGAGACGGGCACTTCGTGCCCTACGAGCCCAAATCCCCGGAGCAGGCGTCGGGCAAGACGAACGGTCGCATCTTCGTGCTCAAGTTCGACTCCTCGTCGCAGCGCCACCTCTTCTGGCTGCAGTCGAGACCGCAGGGCCGCAGCGGCGACCCGTCCTGGATCAGCCCGCGCGACCGCAAGATCGGCGAAATCGTCGACCGGCTGCTGCAGGGCGACGAAGTCGACGTCAACCGCGAGCTCGCCCAGGTCCAGAACAACTCGGACGACGGCCGACGCCGTGATCATGATAACGACGAGAGCATGGAGGATGTCGAAGGTCACGGAAATCCTGATGAGCACCACGGAGGCGGTAGCGGAGGTGCCGGTCCTGATGCCACCGGTGGCGACTTCCGAAACGAGGGCGAGGAATCCCGTGAAGGGGGCGCGGATGGGGCGAGAGCGTAGGTTCTTTTTTTCCTGTTCCCCTCGTCTTCATTCTGTTGTACTTTTCCTACGGAGCTACCCTGTCTAGTCAAGTCGAATCATTTGATACTCTGCTTTTTCTCCCCGTCTTCCAGAGATTGCACGGCTGTTTGGCTAGCGGACTGGCGGCGTGTTCTAGTATCGGTAGCTCTTCCTTATGACGACTGGATCTGGTCGGGTGACGGGGAAAAGCATCGAGCATGGAAAACAAAAAAGAGAATACACCATGGGCTTGTTTCTTGTACATCTAGCACGGCTCCGGCTGCTTGATGCATATTTGCGAGAAAACAGAATTTTTTTATCCCACCCATCTCTCGGAAGACAATGCTTCATTTAAGACACGGATGACATGGCTTACGTGGCTTTGCAGTCGCTAACGTTGTCCTCTTTTATCTTTCTTGATAGAGCTAGCGCGTCAGGTAGCGATGCAGCGGCGGCCGTGCGGAACTTCCTGGCGTCCCTCCAGGGCCAACGGCTTAGTAGCACGCGGGCAGCGCAAGGCGCCGGCGGCAAGATATACGCGACGCTGAACGACTTGATGGAGCCATCGACCACGATCCCCGTGCTCAAAGACTCTGATGAAGCCTACATCGACACGCTGCTTGAGTTCCTGCCGCCATCCGTCGTTGTCGGCCGCTCGGGCAGGAGCAGCAGTGGCCCCTCCGAGGAATCGCCAGAGGCGGTGAAGGCTGCCAAGGCCGCCATGAGCCTCGACGAGAAGAAGAGGCTCGTCGAGAAGGTTCTGCGCAGTCCCCAATTCCACCAGGCCCTGACGAGCCTGACGATGGCGCTCCGCGACGGTGGCCTCCCCACGGTGGCACACTCGCTGGGCGTCGGGCTCGAGAATGGCGGCTTTCTGAAGGGTAGCAACGCGGTACCTCTCCATGGTGGAGAGGCGGTGGAGGCCTTTGTTGAGGGCATGAAGAAGCAGGTTCAGGACAGGAAGGATAAGTCTTAATGGCCCATAAGTGCCCTTCGTCTACCCGGTTTCTAGCTTGCTTCGGTGGACTTCTAGTCAAACCCGACAGCACAAGGGGCGTAAATCTACGCCGCCTCAGGGCAAAGAGAGAAGACGGCCCCCTCTAACAGAACTAATAGGCCAATTTTTATCAAAGGTTGCCGTGAGCAGCTTCGTTAGGTAAAGCGATGCCTTCCGGGAGGATGCGTGGATAACAGCTTTCCATGTAGGCAGATTGGCCGAAGCTTTCGTACTCAGAAAGGAATAATACGAGACTATCTCTGTCTTGTGTACCTACAAACTTACACGGTCTCTGGAGAGTAGCTATTCAAAAGTTGAGCTCCACGTACAGTGTTTAATGTCGGCGCCCCACAAATTTACACCGTGGGGCCAGGCGACCCTGGCAACGTCAAAAAAGTTAGCTCCAAGGCGGGCGCGCTTCGTCCTCGGTTTCTCACAATCCACCAACCTTTTAACTTTAACACAACCATCAAGAAAACAAGATGGACCAGCCTGTAGCTGAGATTTGGTCGTTTCCGACCGACGTCTCAGCCTTCGCTGACGACGACCGCATCTCCTTTTCCAAGCTCGATAATAAGCATATTGCGGTGGGCGAAGATGGCGCCGAGTACGAGTTCGACGTGCCGCTGAAGCGTTGGATCCCCATCATCGACGAAGAGCTCATCACCGCGCAGCAGTCTGCCTACGGCGCTGCCCCCGACAAGAGCTCCGACGCCCCGAACCGCTACCCCCAGTCGTCGACAAATAACAACAAGAAGCGGAAGCAGAACGGGGAGATCGACCCCCACGAGGTAAGCTGCGCTTGTCGTCGCCTACCTGCAGCTATCTCATCCTCCTATTCTTGCTCCTGCACCTGCTCCTGCCTGCCCCCCTGATGCCCACACGCCTTGCTGCCTATTCTTCCGTTTCCACCTCGTCCATTGTCTACCATCTATCTTTCTCTGGCACAAAGAGCTAGCACAGAAGATGAGACAACGAACATCGCTGTTGGCATGCATGGGAAGAGGAAGGGCGCAGAAGGGCGAGGGAGAGACAGAGAGAGAGATATATAACGAGCAAGAGATGATGAAATAAGGGCAGGAGAGACCTCCGGGCAGAGACACTGACCACCCGACTCTGGGTTTTTTTTTCCCTTCGATTCTCCCGCGCGCGCAGGCTTCTTCGTCTTTCCACCGGAATGGCAGCAACAACGGCGGCGCTGGTGGCAGCGGCAGCGGGAATGGCAGCAGCAGCAACAACAGCAAGCGGTCGCGCCAGACCGCCGCGCCTAAGCAGAAGCAGAAACTGAACACGGCCATCTATGTCACGGGCCTGCCGGCCGACGCCACGGCGGAGGAGGTGGCCGAGCTTTTTTCGCGAAAATGCGGCGTCATCGCCGAGGAGATCGACTCCGGCCGGCCCCGCGTGAAGCTGTACGCGGACGCGCATGGCCACTTCAAGGGCGACGCCCTCATCGTCTTCTTCAAGCCGCAGAGCGTCGACATGGCCATCATGCTGTTGGACGACTCCGATTTTCGCCTCGCCGTCTCAGGTACGCCCGGCAGCGGGCGCATGCATGTCATGGCCGCCGACTCGAGCTACAAGAAGACGAACTACGGCGAGGACGATACCAGAGCTGAAGGGGAGGCGGGAGGTGGCAGCGGCGAAAAGGAGGCCTGGCATAATAATGGCGGCGGCGGCGGCGGCGGCGGTGGCGGCAACGGCCACAGCGTGGGAGGCGCTACGCGGGCCTCCAGCAGCGTGCAGGACAAGCAGAAGATCATCAAGAAGACGCAGAAGCTGGACGCCAAGCTCGCCGACTGGAGCGACGACGAGTCGCCCTACCCCAGCCTCACCCACGCGCCCGCCGCGACCGGCACCAAATGGGACAAGGTCGTGGTCCTGAAGCACATGTTCACCCCCGAGGAGATAGCCACCGACCCGGCCGCCTTCTTCGACATCGAGGAGGACATCCGCGACGAGTGCGAGAAGCTCGGCGACGTCACCAACGTGGTGCTGTACGACCGCGAGCCCGACGGCATCGTGAGCGTCAAGTTCACCGATCCCGCGTCCGCCGAGGCCTGCGTCCGCCTCATGGACGGCCGTGCCTTCGACGGCCGCATCGTCGAGGCCGCCATCGCCACAGCGCGGCCGAAGTACCGCAAGTCTAAGAGGAAAGGCGCCGAGGATGACGAGGACGAGGACGAGAAGGACTAGCCCGGCGGCACGGGAAGGGCTGATTTCTCTCATTACTACACTCTTACTTGCTTCTCACTCTTGCGACAATGGCGTTTTGGTGGTACATAACTGTGTGCCTGGAGATTCCACCCTACTGCGGTGGGAATCCCGGGGGGCCACAACAGGCGTGAAGATGCACGAATCCGTTGGGAGGTCCGAACTGGCTGCCTTGGGGCAGTGTAGTATCTCTCCTGTATTATGGACCCAGCTGGATCTGCGCGACGTAGCGATAGCAACTTACCTACAGGTAACTACCTACGTACCTAGGTGAGGCAGGTAGGTAGGCGATAGACCATCTTCTTGCCTACAAGCAAGCCATACTTTGTTGATGCACACCTAGTTTCTGCGTACCGGAGCAGATAGCATGACAAGGGACGGTAAAGATCTTCCCCACGAAGTAGTCTCAAATCGTACGACGGAAAAGACCGATGCGGAGTGCGAGGAAAATAAGGTAGCATGAAAAAATTTTATGAAAAAAAAAGCAAAGTTCATTTTGACTAAGGAATACTAGGTACGTAGGTATCTGGGCTAAGTAAGTTAGGTCAGCAGTAGGTATCATCCACCTTCCCTCCCACCCCTTTTCTTCTTCGATCCTCATCCTCATGCTCGTTCTCGTTCTCGTTCTCGCAACTCTAGTCTCCTCAAGTTATTGTTTAACATGTAGTAATGCATTTGAACTCCCCCAATATCCCCCGTTTCCTTTTTTCCCCCCCATGTCCTACAAGACCAGGCCCCCCTACCACAAAAGGTACCTTTGCTGTTTACTTTTCTTTTTCTTCTTTCTTCTTTCTCTTCTTCACTCCACACGTCCGAACGTAAGAGATAGTAGGTCTTACCAAGTTTACAAGGGTACCGTTTCCCTCTAGCTTTTCCGACCGGATACAAGGAAAAAGGCGCACACCCCCACTCCCCAGCTCCGAAAACCAAGCCAAAAGATCATACAGGTTACAGTAAGCGGCCATGATAAAAGAAAAGCAAAAAAAAAAGGAAAGTTCAGGTCGTCTTGTCGTGGCGATAGTCGCCTTGTATTGGTTGTGTGTCGTGGGGTGAGAAGGAGCATACCTTATGGCAAGTGGGCTTCCGTTGGCCGCCTTTTCTTGGTCTGGCCCTTGGAAAAAAAAAAAAAAAGTTCGTAGGACTTTCTCGTCTTTCTCTAAGCGTCTAGCCCGTGTATAGGAGAGAGAGAGCAGGAGAGGAAGAGGGATAGACATCGCCCCTGCCGGCCGGATCTTACACTCTTTACTCGGACGATGCGTCCGTAGGGAGCGTGAGTTGGAGTCTCTGGGCCATGGTGTACCAGATCGCGGCCTCGACGATGCGGCAGACTATCTTAAGGTCGCTCGCGTCTGCACGGGGTAAGCTTGGGGACTTGGGGCTGGAAGGCATTCCTTGGAGGATGGGAGGGAAACTCACTTCGCGGGGCGTAGATCATGACGAAGGTATCGGGCAGCGGGGCGCGGACCCAGCTCTTGTTGAAGGCAAGGGGGTGGCGCTGGCCCCAGCCCTTTTCGAGGACCTCCTTGATGTCGTCGGGGTGCAGGCTCATGTGCATGGACTTCTCGGCGTCGTGGATGTGGCAGATCTCTCCCTGGCCCCAGACGTTGACGGGGTGGCGGGCGAAGAAGCCGAAGCCGTGCTTCTCGATGCAGGAGGTGGCCGTGCTCAGGCTCTGCGGGTGGCTCCGGGCGAGGTTCTCGATAGCCTCCTTGAGGGCCCGGTAGCACTCCACGTCGGCCCGCTGGTTCAGCTGCCGCTGCGGGGCGAGGCCGGCGACGAGAGGCCGCGGGCCGGGACGGTAGGGGAGATCCTTGAGGATGCCGGCCGTGGGCGAGCGGGTGCGGTCCGGCTCGGGCGGGCTGAAGACGTCGCGTAGGGCAAAGAGGCGGTAGAAGAGCAGCCTGGCGTAACCGGGGAAGGTAGGTGGCGTGCCGCCTGGCCCGAGGAGGAGGAAGTTGACGTAGTCGTTACGTAGCAGCAGCACCAGCGGCACGGCGACGATCAGGCCCTCGAGGAACTCCCTCGGCAGCCAGTGCATGCCGGCCACCAGCAGTAGGGACCCCACGAACAGGGCCCAGGCGTCCACGGTGACGGAAAATGGGTTCTGGCGGATGACCATGTTGAGGGCAACGCCGTCACGTTCCGCAGCCATGACCATATCGGCATCTGGCGACCGCGACGACTCGCTCGGCGACACGATGGAGAGCGCCGACATGACGAAGAAGGACTTGGGAGTCGGCAGCAGGGGAAGAGGGTCGGGAATTGGGTACGAGAAGGTCTTTAGGAGAGAGAGGCAACGACCACTTGGACCGGCGTGGGCATGTAAGCAGTTGCCGTTGGCGAGCCAATGGACGAACGACGCTTTTAGAGAAGTAGACGGAGACGCGGCGGAGGGGAAAAGTGGTGATGGGATGAGGTCGAGGTAAGCAGGTAAGCACTGAGAAGTACTACTGGGCCAAGTAAATCGTACAAGCCACTTGGGAACACGGCGAGATTATAGGGTAATACAGGCAAAGAGAACAAGAAAGGGCGAGAGAGCGAGAAGGGGAGGTTGGCAACGGGCTAAAGTACCCGGCGGAAGACAAGGAGAAAGAGATAGAAGAAGGGAAGAAGGGGCCGTCTTCGGCGCGGTAGGCTCGCACTTGAGCGCAGGTCGGGCGGTCAACGGGGCTCGACGGAGGGAGGCGGAGGGGGAAGAGCAGAAAGCAGTAATCCGTACGACGAGGAAGGAAAGAGGCGCTCGCCTGCCTGCGTACCAGGGCCAGCCAGGCCCAGTCGGTGAAGAGGGTTCGTCGGTACGGACACACACAAATGGTTCGACGGGGGGGGCCCCCATCATAGGCCGGCAAGACAGAGCAATCAGGACGTGCAGGTCTGCCTGTCCGGTGCTGGAAGTGATGCCACGTGAGGGCTCCCACGGTCGTTGGCGCGGGCCAAGCGGGTGCTCTAAGTGCTCCAGTCAGGCCGGGAGGCGGTCAGAAGACCATCCAATGCCTCCATCGCAGCGCATGCTGGATCGCTGGGCACGACTGGGACCCCGGCCGGCTGCCGGTGTCGAAGAATGCAAGTGTCAGTGTGACGACGATGACGGCAAGCGGCGAAACGGGAGCGCGCTTTGAGTGGCTGGGCAGCCGCCAGTCGGTCGGTCAGCTGGAGGGCACGGGGGTTTAAGAAGCCGGCCCGGGGGCTCGAACTCTTGTTCTGCTCTCTCGTTCTGCCCTCTGGCCTGTCACTCGGTGCGAGAGCCTGGTGCGAGAACCCGGTGGCCTGGTGTGAGCGTCTGGAGGGAAAAGGTGGCCCCGCCTGGGCGAGGATCGGCCATTGATGATGTCTGGCATCGAGATTTGCAGGGAGGACGACTGGGCCGGATGGCTGCGCCAATGGCCGGACAGGGCTGGCCCCTTTCGTATAAAGTAATGGGTGATGGCTGGCATTCTTCGGTTTTTTTTTTTTTTTCTGATTTTCTTCTGTACACATCACACCTGCAGAGCAAGTGCTGCTAGCGAGGTAGCGGAGGTGAGTACCTGTACATAATAGCGTTTCGGCTGGCCACTTGCCAGCAGAGCTTGCTGCTGCACGAGGGTGCCAGCGATGGGCCCGCGATGACCAGTGGTGACCAGTGGCGGCCAGCAATGGCCAGCAATGGCCAGCAGGAACGAGCCAGCGGGGAGCCGACGGGTAGTTGCTTCTTTCATGACCCCCAACCCCCCTCGCGCCTCCTTGTATTGGCCGCTGCACCAGACTGCAAACCGTCCGGGTTGCTTTCCGGGGCTCCTGCGGTCCCGCGCGGGTGCAGTAGCGCAAGCGGCGTGGACAAGGTGAGGGTGTAACGGAGACGCACTGGGGACCATTGGAGACGTACTGGATATGCGCCGGGGTCGCAGTAAAGGAGCAGGGCCATGCAAGGAACAATTAGTATCACGCGCTGTTCGTAAGGCGGGGGAGCCTCGTCTGTGGGAGCCCGCGTCGGCTCCTCCCCTGTCGCTGGGGCGCTGCGTTGTCGGCATTCACTAACGCTAGATCTTTGCACTGTCCATACGAGGGGTCCGTATGAGGGGCACCGGGGGGGGGGGAGAGTAAAGCAATGTGCAGCCGGTTCTTCCGTCCTGTGCCTGCGGTTCTGGGTTCTGGGTTCTTGGGCGAGAGCGTCCGCTGGGCTGATGACGTCGTTGAACGCGGGATCTCACGCGACGGGGTTCCTGTCACTTTGACGAAGGTTGGAGACTGGCGAGCCCGCCCGTGCGGAGGAGGAGACAGATGGATGGGGGCGAAGCGAGGCCAGGCCCGGCTATCCGCAAGGGCCAATCTGCCCAATCTATCGCTGCGGGCCATATCAGGCCGTTCCGCCGAGCTCCTATCCCGAATTGAGAGAGGCTCGCTCAATGCATTGAAACCTGGGGGTTATTGGGATGGCCATGCAGCCTCCCTTTTTGCCGGTTTTGTGGCCGGACAAAGAGAGCAGGAAATGGTGAGGAGAAGAAAAGGATGGGGCAGTCCAGGATTCAGCTGGAACTGGAGATGGCTCTTGGGTGGAACCTCAAAAAGCTATCCCCATTAAAAAATAGCGCCAACCATCAATGATCGATGCCCATGGCTGCTGCTCCCTGTGCAGTGCCGTTGCCCGGCAACTTCCCATTTGGGCAGCTTGCCAGCCACTGCCCAATTAGGAGCCCTCCTAGAGAAGACCCACCCCTTCCAGGGGGGTTGTTTAGCCACTGAAAGTCGCTTTGGCTGCTGCCGATTGTGTGCGATAACTCGACCCGATAACTAGACCCGATAACTGGACCCGATGACTTGTGCCATGCTTTTGTTTTCGCCTGGGCATTGTAGAGGAGACATTGCTGAGACTTCATGTGCGCAAATTTCTCTCTCCATCCTACTCAACAGGGCTGGCCCGAGGCACGTCGTCTCTCCAGCGCAAACAGCACACTGCAACAAGCGACGCTTCTCTGCTCGTGCCTTCCCTAGCTGTTCCTCTTTCAGCCAGCCTGAGCCAGCAGACCGGCTCGGCTGCATCGCCGAACTTCTTCCTTGCTCTGTAGGAGAACCCCGCTGTTGCATTGACGAAACAGGACTCTATCCCGTCCGTCTTCCACCCTTTGCATTTGCTCCTAACCACACCCTTATCTTTGAGGGCTGGCACACTGACCCAGTACCGACTTGCCAGCTTTTTCTCATCGCTTTCTCGCAGGAGAAGGCAGACCGGCCATGGGGCTCTTCTCATTCCAAACCCCTCAAGCGGCGGAATCGCGCCGGAGATTGTTGCCGGTCTACGAGCGGACCAAAGAGCACCTCTCTAATGCCGAAGATTCGTCCAGCGACGACAACGACGACGACGACTACGGCGACGAGGAGACGGACTATTCGACCACCTCGTCCCCGAGCGCGAGCCATTCGCGCAAGGCCTCTTCCAACCTCTCGGCGAGCACCGTCATGCTGCCCAAACGGCCCACCTTCGCCGCCATGGCGAGGCGCTCCGGCCGGCCACGCTGCTATCGCCTGCCCAACAAAGTGATCCGCTTTCTCTGCGTCGGCATGATCGCGAGTCTCGTGCTCTTCATGTTCGGCCTGATCCGCGCCAGCCAGGTGGAAAACCGGAGGATCGCAAACGGCGAGCATGGCAAGAAACCACCCCCGCCCGCCGCCTGGGAGTCCTTCGACTTCCTCACCCGGTACTACGGAGGCGTCAGGAGCTTGGTCCCCATGCGGGACAGCGTGGCCCAGTACCCCCGCGACGAGGACGAGCAGCCGTACAACGTCACGGAGGGCCAGCCTGCTCCCAAGGTCCATCTCCACCCGGATGACCACAAAGTCAACGATGGCCCGCTTCCTTCCAGCAAGGCCTTCCCCGAGTATCCCGGCTCTGTCTTCTCGGCCGGCCGGGGCGACTTCGCACCCTGCTTCCTCGACGAGGGCAGGACCGTGAGCGTGCCGCCTATCCACTACTACGAGGGCCGGCCCAGCGGCTTCCCCGGAAGCGTACTCGGCTCGTACGAGCTCCTGTCGCTACCCGAGGACATCTGCTTCGAGCGTTACGGCAGGTTCGGCCCCTACGGCTACGGGTACTCGGTCCGGAAGGGGGGCTTGGGCACCGGTGAGCACGGCGAACAGGAGGGCGCCGAGGGCGTCTGGAAGGCGGCTAGCCGCGTGGACTATCGCAACATCGACTGGGCCGATGCCCAGCAGCGGTGTTACGGTGCGAATGCTGAGCGCTTCAAGCCGCTTGCCTCTCGCTTTGTTCCTTCTCGCGGCTTCTACATCCACGATGGACTTAGGAATACCACCGTGTACCCCAGAGATGGGCCGCAGCCCGAGGCGCCCCGGGAGTCCCAGATATCCCAGGAGCCCCAGGAATCTCAGCAGACCCCGCACCAGTCGCCACCGTCGCCGCCCATGACCAAGTCCTCTCGCCCTGCGGCGAAGGTCGCGGGAGACATGCCCAGGACGGCGGTCGTGGTCCGCTGCTGGGACGAATACCCCTGGGGCGAGGAAGACATCATGAACCTGAGGTCCCTCATCGCCGAGCTGTCACTAGCTTCCGGGGGGCGCTATGACGTCCACCTCCTCGTCCAGGTCAAGAACGAAGCTAAGTACCCCATTTGGGCGGACGACGACACGTACAAGGCCAATATCAACGAGACTATCCCGCGGGAGTTCCAGGGGCTGGCCACGCTGTGGACGGAGACGCAGATGCTCGCCATGTACCAGGGCATCCACGACCTGTTCTCCAGGGGCCCCGACCTGCCCGTGCACGGGGTGTACCGCGGCCTGCAGATGGCCATGCAGTTCTTCGCCTACAACCACCCGGAGTACGACTATTTCTGGCAGTGGGAGATGGACATCCGCTACACCGGCCACTACCTCGACCTGTTCACCAAGATGGAGAACTGGGCGCGGGAGCAGCCGCGCAAGGGCCTGTGGGAGCGCAACGCGCGCTTCTACATGCCTTCGGAGCACGGCAGCTGGGAAGACTTCCGGCAGATGACGCGTGTGCAGACGGAGATGGGCACTACGGGCGCCGACAACATGTGGAAGGGGCTGAAGGGCGCCAAGGGCGCCAAGGCGGACCCGCACGACGCGGTCAAGGGGGAGGAATCAGTGTGGGGCCCGCTGCGGCCGGTGGACGAGCAGGACTGGTTTGAGTGGGAGCAGGACCCGACGCCGCCGACGACGTACGAGAAGGACAAGTACGTTTGGGGCGTGGGCGAGGAGGCGGACTACATCACGCTCAACCCCATCTTCAACCCGGAGGGCACCACCTGGGGGCTGGCCGACGACATCACGGGCTACAACGAGTCGGACGGCATCGGCAAGCCGCCGCGGCGGGCGCAGATCATCACGGCGTCGCGCATGTCGCGGGCGCTGCTGCGCACGATGCACCGCGAGACCGCCTTCCGCAAGCGCCACGCCTTCCCCGAGATGTGGCCGGCCACGGTGGCGCTGCAGCACGGCTACAAGGCCGTGTTCGTGCCGCACCCACTGTACGTCGACCGCGAGTGGCCCACCCAGTACATGGCCCGCACCCTCAACGGCGGCCGCAACGGCGCCTCTGGCGGCTCGCGCACCTCCGTCTTCGGCCAGCGCGAGCACAACCTGCGCGGCCTCACCTGGTTCTACGACTCGGGCTTCGCGCCCAACCTGTACCGCCGCTGGCTGGGCCTGCGCGTCAACAACGACGGCGGCGAAGAGTTCGAGATGCAGGCCGACCTGTCCAAGGACGACTCCACCGTCGGCAACATGCGCGGCGGCGAGGGCCGCATGTGCCTCCCGCCCATGCTGCTGCACCCCGTCAAGCAGGTCGAGCTGCCCTTCGAGAGCAACCCCGACGAGGTCGAGGTCGTCGAGCCGGAGATGGATCCCAACGCGTGAGCTGGGGTGTGTCTTCGACTTTCTTGCGCTCCTTTCCTATATTCTGTCGACGATGGCAATGATGTACGGACGTATGGATGTATGGATGTAATGGATGACGGGATGATACGTATATATATACCCATGTCTTCTGTACAGGCCTTCCGGGAGGTAGGCACGCAGGCAGGGGGGCTGTTTCCACGGATGGGGCCAATCGTACGGCGTTCTGGGGCTTATATATCTATTTTTTTCTTGCTGGTTCTTTGTCTTTCGTTGGCTAGGAGGTTTCCCGTCTGGAAATATGTGTTTGGATGGCTGTCGGATCGTCGTACAGTATTACATGTTCCATGCGAGACAAACTTATTTCTGTACATAGACTATGGACCAATGGGTACCGTATCTGTAAAAGGTAGTACCTACTTGTCTGGTAATAGCACCTCTTTCACCTCGGTTTTCATAAAGTGCTCGTGGCCCCACGAGCCTATACTTTACTAAGCTAATGAATGGCCCATTTCGTAGCTGCCCGTGTTGGACAGAACAATGCGATATTTTTCTTGCTCCTGAGAAGCCCTGAACAACGAACAGAAGAATAACAGCGCCACCGCCCGTCCGACCATCCAACCATCCGTCCGTCCATCCATCTCCAGGGTCGCGCGCCTAGAACGCCTGCGACTAATCCCTCGTCTATTAGGCCACCGGTGTGCACCGAAAAACTCACATAGAGAAGACATAAAAACCAGCGTATCCACCCCATTTTCTGGAAACAGCATGACCGTCTGTCTATCTCTAGATGACTCTGGGAAGAAGAAGAAAAAAAAGACACCCGTGGGGCACAGGAGGTGTGTCAGCGACTTTGATCACCGCGAGGGGATGCCGGTGGAGTCTGCCGCCGCAGAGATAGGGGACAGGTACGCCGCAGTGGCGGTGGCGGTAGCGGCAGCGGCAGGAGGAAGAGCGGTGGCAGCACCGGCGCCTTTAGTGTGCTGCTCCATGTGCCGGCGCAGCTGGTCCTTGCGGCGGAAGCGCTTCAGGCAGCCCGGGTGAGTGCAGGCGTACTTGGGCGTCTCCTCGTGGATGCGCTTGTGCTTGGACAGGTTGGACGACTCGCCAAAGGCCATGCCGCAGACGGGGCACTGCAGCGGCTTTTCCTTGGTGTGCGTGCGGATATGCATAGCTGAAACTGGGTCAGTCATCGTCATCTCGTGCCAGTAAGGGAAACGCTCTGGAAGATATTGTCACTCACTCAGCGCACTCGGCTGGCGGAACGTCTTGGGACAGTCTGGGCACTTGTGGGGCTTGCTCTCATCATGGATGAGAATGTGTTGATCGAGGGCCTGCCGAGCCGAAAAGGCATTGTTGCAGATGGTGCAGATATACGGCTTCTCTGTATGGTACACACACGTTAGAGACTATCATAACCATCTGCGAGGACTCCGGAGGAGAGAGAATAGAAAGGAGAGAGAGCGGAGAGGAGAGAAGACTCACCACCCGTGTGCACCTGCATGTGGCGCTCGATCTTGCTTTTCTGCCGGAAGCCGCCCTTGCCGCCGTCTCCTCGCCGGTGGCAGCCGGCCCAGCCGCAGGAGAACACGCCATGCTCATCCTTCTCGAGGCTGTGAGTATGGGCCTTCCGCACGTGCTTGGCTAGCTCTTCGGCGGTCTCGAAAACCTCGCTGCAGGGCGCCGACTCGGGCGTATGGCACCACATGCACCGCTTGCCCTCGCCGGCACAGGAGCCGGAGGACCCAGCGGCGGCGGGAAAGGCTACGGCCTGGTAGTGGGGGGTGGCTGCACCCGACCGCGCCTCCAGGCAGGGCAGCGAAGGCGGCGCAGAGGGTATCGAGCCTTGTTGGTGGAACCTGATGGTGCTGGATCCCATCGAGACGCCGCCGCTGCTGCTGGTCATGGAGTCGCGGCGCGAGGCCAAGCTCGTCAGGTCGTGGGAGCCGTCGATGAAGTGCGGCAGCATCTGCTGCGCCGAAGGAAAGGGGCCGCCGTGCTCCTTCCAGAAATGCTGGATCATGGCCTCCCCGTCCGGCAGCTTCGCTCCGCACTCGCCGCTGTTGAAGGAGGCGTTCATGATGTCGTCAATGTCGATGTCCTCGAAGAGGTACAGGCCGTGGCTGGGGATGTGACATTCCTGGTAGAAGTTGGGGTCGTCGAGTACGGGGCAGCTGGGGTCACTGCACAGCGGCTGACGAGGGTTGTGCGCGTAGACGAGATGCTGGTAGTTCGTATAGAAATCGGGGAGACAAGGGGCGTGGTGATGATCGTCTAGTTGCTTTCTGGTCAGCTCCTCGGGAGGGAGAGAGAGAGATAGGAAGTCGGATATAGAAAAGGGGGGAGAGAGAGAGGTAGAGGGGGGGATGAGAAAAAGGGGGTAGTCTGTCGGAGAAATTCCGGCACGGCACTTACGGGTATGTTCGCCCGTCAGGGCCGTCACTTGTTGGTGATCGTGGAGGTGCGAGGAGCTTACGGCGGGCATATCATGCTCACCGCCGCCGCCGATCGACGTCAGGGCCTCGGCGGCCGCGGCCGTGGTCTCCGAGGGGAGCAGGCGTGGCCGCTGGCAGGTGTCATCGTCGCAAGCGGACGGGTCATCAGCACAGCCTTCTCCGTCGCAGCAGTCGCTCCCGCAGTCATAGAGGCTGGCCTCCGCCTCCGGAAGATGGAGCTGCTGTTGGCGCTGTAGGTGCTGTTGGCGCTGTTGGCACTGTTGGCTCGACAGAGAGGCGGAATAGCCGCCGCGGGGATCGGCGCCCGTATGACTCCTTTGGCTAGAAGTTGCGTAAAAAGGTGAGGAGGCCTGCTGGGATGCGTCCTGGAGGCTGCCCTCAATGGCGGACATATGTACGCCCGCGAAGACATCCGCAAACGGATGGGCATCGCCGTTTGGCATGTACGCATGGCCGCCAGGTTGCAGGTCCGAAGGAGACGACGGGGGAGGAGGAGCCGCATGATAGTGCCTCGGGGGAAAGCTATGACCGGACGCGTTCATGCCGCGGTTCAGGGCAGGGGCAGCACCGTCCCCCATGAACCCGGCGGTGGCACATCCTGGCGTATAGGCGCACAGGTCATCGTGGGAACGCCCGAAGCCGCTGAAGGCATGGGGAGGGACAGCGTGGGCAGCGTGGGAGGGATCTACCATCCTCCAGAACTCGTCGTCGGACTGGAGGTTGAGAGCCCCCGCCGGGAAGGAACCGAAGAAGGAGGAACTGCGGTTCTGCCGGGGTGAGGGTTCCATCACCGCAGAAGCCAGGGATGGATATCCAGATAGACAATGAATGGGAGAGATGGAGGGCAACGAGAGAAGATGGCGAAGAAGGAGGCAGGGGAAACGGGATGTGGGAGGAAGTCAATGGGGGGGCGGGAGAGAAGAATATTTTGAGTAGACGGTGGGGTCGAAAAGGGTAGCTGTGCGTGGGCTGTCTCGTGGTCAGTACCTGGGCAGTACCCGGACAGTACCTGGAGGGTCTTTTTTCCCCGCCGGCAGCCTTTGCCTTTCCTTGGTGCTCGCCAGTAGCCTTCTGGTGTGGACGAGTTGTGGAGGGAGTTGAGCGTGGTGGGTGATGAGTGGATGATAGACGGATGAAGGGTAGACGAGCGGATGAACAGAAGGAATCCTCTGCTTTCCTCCGAGGGACAATATCTTGGCCGAGTCCAGCGCCCAGGACCCGGGGCACACAGTCACTGATGATTCTCCTCCCGGCTCTCCTCCTGGTCCTCCCTCCTCCGCCTCGGCAGCAGCAGCAGCAGCGGCGGCGGCGGCAGAAAAGACGGGCGAGGCCGCAAGGGAAAGTGGCCCGAAGAGGCCCCAGGCAAATGGGACAAAGCTAGAAGGTGGGCTTATCGCGGGGATCGCTGATTGGCTGCCACCAGCCATGTCGAGAACCTTGATGGCAGGCAGTTGCAGCCAGCCCCGACTGGCGCCAGGCACTCCCAGCCCGGGTCTGACAGGGCCAGCCCGGCCCCACCAAGCACTTATTAGCGCGTCACTTCCGTCGCTTCACGTCACAGGCACAGGGACTCCGCCCCGGCCTGTAATCCGTGCTTGTACGGCACTACCGACAACTGCCAGACAAAATAAAAGTAAAATAATATGGGAAAAATAATATAGAAAATAAAATAAAATAAAACAAAACAAAAAGTACTACTTACACCTCGCAGCCTCGCCCCAGCAGGTGATAGTCTTGCTTCCGGTCCTGCTGAGCTGTGGGGCGCACTGTAGTGCCAGATACCTACGCGTTGGACGGTAGACAAATAACAACAGGCCGGCTTCCTTGCCGGCCGGCTGCCGATGGCCGCTCTCATTTCAAACGGCACGAATGCGACTCCCCCATCCAGTCACTCCCCCATCCAGCCACTCCTTCTTGCTTGTTCCCGGGCCCGATTGCCGCTGCGGTGCTGGAAGGCTCCATGGCCCGTGTCCTTGGTCGTTGAAGCTCCATCGAGGGAATTCCCGAGGAACGAGCCTCGACAAGCATGCGCGGGCATTATCACCTACCCCATACTTTCTCCAGCGCTCTCAGCTGACCTACCTGTCGTTGGCGTCGCCCAATCCAAACGGCCCGAGCGAGGCGAGGCTACCTACCCAGCACTGGATGCGAAGGTCGCAGCTGAACACAGCGACAACCATCCTGGGTCAGGTATCGGCCACGTGCTGATAGGTGTCTGGCTAGCAGCTCTCCAGCCTCCATTGTTGAAACTGCCCGACCTTCCTCTTTGTTCGCCTCCGGCTGTAGGCGGGGTAAGACTGGTGGTACGCACGGTACGTCAGTACTAAGGTTAGGTAGCCCGTATTCCGTCCTTTTTGGTACCCAGATGGGCATCGGTACCTGTCCGCGCCCGTTCCTTCGCATCCTGGGCGTCAAGTCCCCCCGGAGCCACCCGTGGATGCCCGGCAGGCTACCCGCCAATTCGATTGGCCCCGCTGCGCTGGGCGGGAGCCTCCCGAGCTTGGCATCCTGCCCCCCCCCCCCCCCGCCACCCAGACCATCCAGCTAACTCGTACCTGGACGCAAGCCTGGACCGCAAAACAAACGACGAACCACAACGTCCGTAGCGGAGCCTCGTCTATCAAGCACTCTCCGCGGAGGCCGCCCATTGGCACCTACCTAACCTACCTTGCTTAGGCATGCCCCTATCTGCGCTTCTGTAATACGCACCCCTCACTCAGGAATGCTCATTAAGGCTCTCACTCGCTCCGGAAGCTCACTTCTCACTTCACGCTTTGGCTTGACACACATCACACCTAAGACACACCACCATCCGGGCCCCTCATCTCCCTTCCTACTTTCCTAACAAGTGCCTAGTAGCCTTGTAATTCTTCCCCCAAGTGAAAAAAATGGGAAACCTCTGCGGAAAAGTCGACTCCGACGACCCCTTCGACCGGCCCGGCCGCGTCCTCGGCGCACCTGCCGGCCCCCCGCAGCAGCAGCCCCGAACGGCCGCCGTCCCAGCCTCGGCAACAATACCCGCAACGACGCCGGCCCCGACGGCCACGAAGAAGAAGCCCGTCGTCGGCGGGCCGCCGCGGACACTCGGAGGCGGTCCCCCGTCGTCGTCTTCATCACCAGCCGCGGCATCGGGGTCGGGCGGAGGCGGAGGGGGCGATGGAGATGCGCGCCAGCGCGCCGCTGCCGCGGCGGAAGTACGTCGCTTTCACACGACCCCACGGCTCCCCTGATCGGAAAGCATGAAGCAACATCGAGACCGTCCCCTCTTCTCAAAGTGAATACTAAATGTATCTGATCCAAAACAGGCCCGCGCAGCGGCCCGCAATAAGCAGGGCGGCAAGCTGAGCGCCCAGCTCCAGGCGCAGCGGGGCCAGGGCACCAACGAGGCCCTCCGCGAGGCCAGCGCCGGCGCGGTGCGGCGCCGCGAAATCGACGCCATGAACGAGGCTAGAACCCACAATTGAGCGGAGGGGACTCTTTTCTTGGGGACTCTTGTCCCTACTGGGTCTCTCTTTCTTCCATGCATGCCTTGTCTCTCTCGCCCGTTTTGCTGTTGTTCGTCCATTCACCTTCGGCTAGAACGGGGTTTCTTCTCACGATGATGACCTTCATATCTACCTACTCTCTCTCGCACTCTATTTATTACCTTACCCATCTATCACTTCCTACCTGCCTTCCCTGCCCTCCCTGCCTCTCCTAGCTACGGTGTCCCTATTTTGTTTTCGACGCTCTCGCGTAGAAGGGCCCATCCCCGCGTGCATTGCTGTTGTTAAGGAGGCGGCGCTCCTTCTCCATTTCAAGTTGTTTCAGACGTATTGATAGGAATTCTAGGGGTCCCCTTTGCTCATCGCCTTGTAGCGTGGAATTTCCTGGGCATGTATGCATGTACCTTACCCCATCGGCCTACCTCCTAATAGGTACCTCCAAAACTTGGGTGACAAATCCAAATACCATAAACATTGATGAGAATGACCATAACAACGCATCAACGCACGAACTTTTAGTCAGACTACCTATAGTAGAAACGACCATGACGGACGTATGGATGGCGCTTACTATCTATGTACCTGCACGTAAAACAAGTAAAACCCCAGGTGATAAAACAAGAAAAAAACCTCTCTCCAATAGGACCCTAGACGCCGGGAACTCCCACCGAAATCTCCCCTCATCCTTTTGGATCATGACTGTGATAAGCCCGACCGATGGTTTCAGCAGACAGAAGTTATGTAATCGTGTACCGGCCACTGACAGGTGCCCGGCTCTCGGCGTCCGCAGCGGCGATGGTACCCTCGCGCAGCAATCTCGTAAGCTCCGACAGGGCATTGCCGACGACCACCTCCGTGTCGCCCTCGATGAGGATGTAGAGCTTGGGCTCGCCGCCCGGAGCTGGGTCCTTGCCGGGCGCGTAGTACGTGCCCTTGGTGGTGATCGAGGTCCCCGTAGCCTCGAGGATCTTGGCCACATTCGTCCTGTTAGTGACAGCCCACCGCGCTTTCTGCGGAAAGTCGTTGATCTCCAGGGTGGCGTGGAATGCTCCGGCGTCGGGGCCCTTGTTGTCGATGGGCTGACCGTGGCGGAGCTGGCCAGCCCGCGCTAGGCGCGCGTTGATCTCGCTGATCGCCGAGGCCGCCTTCTCGAGCGCGCCACCCTTGGCGCCGGCCACCGCCGCAGCCGCCGGAGGCCCCACCTTGGCTTCCGGCTCGGCCTTGGCGGAGTCTCGTGAGACGATGGCGGAGGTTGCCGACTGGATAGCCGTTGCCGCCGCCTTCTTCTTCTTGTCGTCTGAGGCCGGCGCATCTTCCTTGACGTCGTCGTCCTCGCCCTCGGCCTTGTGCGTCTTGCGCTCTCGCAAGCGCGCCGCCTCACGCTCCTTGTCCAGCCTCTCGAGCCCCTTGCCGCCGAAGCCAGACTGGTCCTTGGCCTTTCCAGACTTGACCTTATCCTTCCAGGCCTTGCACATATCGCTGAGGCGCTCAGGCACGGGCTGACCGCTCTGCTCTAGAGCTTTCGCGATGCCGGGAGCACAGTTCTCTTGATCGGGGGTGATAAAAGTCACCGCCGTCCCCTTCTCTCCCGCGCGTCCCGTACGGCCGGCACGGTGGACATAGTCCTCCAGGTGGTTTGGCGCGTCGTAGTTCACCACCAGTTTGAGCTGCTTCACGTCGAGGCCTCGGGCAGCGACGGAAGTGGCCACCATGACCGGGCAGACACCGTTCTTGAAGTCCATGATCGTGGAGTCGCGATCAGCCTGGTCCTTGCCGCCGTGAAGGGACATGCAGCCGTAGCCCTTGCGGAGGAGCTCCCGAAGTAGGTCGTCAGCCTTTTCTTGCCGGTCAACAAAGATCAAGGCTCGGACGTCGTCGTCGTTGACGTAGAGCTCGCCGAGAAGTTCGAGCAGCCGTATGAACTTGTCCTTGTCTTCCCGAATCTCCACAATCTGCGTGATCTCGGCCGCGACTACACTCTTGCCCCCGACAACGATCTCTGTCGGGTTGCGCAAGACCTTCCCGGCCAGATCATCGACGACCCAAGGCATTGTGGCCGAGAAGAGGATTGTCTGCCGGTCAGGCCGGGCGTTGGCGAAGATCTTCGCCACTTGAGGCTTGAAACCCATGTCTGACATCCTGTCCGCCTCATCAATCACAAAGTAGGTAGTCCTCTTCAGGTTCACGACCCGGCCCTGGTTGGCAGCCAGAAGATCGATCATCCTGCCCACAGTAGCCACGACGATTTCGGCACCGCGTTTGAGATCGGCAATCTGGTCCTTGATAGGCGGCCCTCCGTAGGCACACACGGCGCGTAGGCCCAGTGCCTTCAGGAACGGCTTACAGTCTTTGTGGATCTGCACCGCCAGCTCACGCGTGGGAGCGAGGACGAGACCGATTGGCCCCTCGGCGTTCTTTATAGGGTCCTGGTCCATGATGTGGCGGAACATGGGCAGCAGGAATGCCATGGTCTTCCCAGACCCAGTCTTAGCGACGCCGATAAGATCGCGGCCCGACATGATCGCTGGCAAAGCCTGCATCTGGATGGGCGTGGGCTTTTCGTAGCCAAGCTCAGCAATGACCTCCAATATCGGACGCGTCAGCCCGCACTGGGACCATTTCTGGACCGGCTTCGGTATTTCCTTGCCGTCCTTGGACGACACCTTGATGCCGTCTAGGTCTATACGCAGCTCGGCTACCTCGGCCTCGGTCATCTGGCTGAGCTCGTAAGGCTCAACCCAAAAGTTCTTTCGGATGGGCTTCAGATCAAGCTTGCTGTAGTCGATGGCCGGGATGTCCTTCTTCTTGCGCTTCGCAGCCATGGCCAGAATCGACGCCGCGTCGGCTCCATCCTTCGATCTCGTGAAGAAGTCATCGTCGTCGCTGAAGTACGCCTCTGGAGCTGTCGTATTCTTCCCGTTGGTCTTCTTGGAGGGCCCCATTCCGGTGCCAGAGCGGGGGCCCTCTAAGTCGGCCATGAAGGCGTCCAGAGGGTCCACGTCATCCTCCACGTCCTGTGCCTCGCCTTCTCCCTCGACCACGACCTCGACCTCTCCACCGCCCCTATCCCCACTGTCAACGTCGCCGTTGGCGCGAACACCGTTGGCCATACCATTGGCCATGCCATTCACCTCGCCATCGACATCCATCATCTCGGAATCTTCGCGCGGTGCCACCACTGCTTCTACCAGAGCTTCGGCATCCTCGGAAGCAGCCGCCACTGCAGCCTCTCCGCCAACTTCGTCGGTCTGCATTGCCATGCTCTGCTGCAAGATTCTCTCTTCACGGCGCTCATGGGCTGCCCGCGCGGCGGCCGCGGCTTCCTCCTCGGTCCCCGCGAAGTTATCTCCATCTGAGTCATCCTCATCCTCGGCCTGGTTGTGGTAGGGTGTAACATCAGTCTCCTCAAGCGAGATATCGGGGAGCTTAGCTAGCTTTCTCTTTGACGTCTCTTCGTAATCCATGTCGAGCTTGCGCTTCGCCGCGGCCCCCTTGTCCTGCTCCGTCGACGTTTTGTTGTTGCTGAAGCCGAATTTGCTCAGGGCCTTCCTCTGGGGTAACGCAGTGGCTAGCGAACGTTGAGTAGAGGTTTCTTTAGAGACCAAGTTGGGGGGGTTCGTACCAATGGAAGCCTTGGGGGCTGGCACTGCTGTCTTTTCCGGCACGACATGGCCCTTGATATCTCCAAGCTTCGCCGGGGGGTTGTGCCGGGGCGTCGCCTTCTTAGCAATGGCCTTGGGGTCGAACTTGACGAAGGCGGCAGCCGGCGGCGCTTCTGAAGCAGACCGGGGCGTGGTGGGTGAAGCGTTGGCAGCAGGGGTCCCAATGGCTGGCGAGGTAACTGCGGTGGGAGTGCCACTCGCCTTCTCATCCATTTCCGCCAGAAGCTTTCGGGTTGTGGCGGCATTTGCGCCTTGTTCCATGCGTTGCTTCTGCTCATGCTTCTTCTTCCAAGCCTCCAGCTTAGCCAGACGTTCCGCCTTCTTTTCGGCTTCTGTCTTCTCGGGCGGTGGTGCATCTTTAGCGGGCTGTAGGAGCAAAGTTTTAGTAAGCATCCTTACTGTACAAGGGACAGACAAGAAAGAACCCATAAGAGCGCACCTCGGCATCCTTTACCCGCGCTCCGTCGCCCGATTTTTGACTGCGCTGGCGGCCATCGTCAGCTTTAGTGCGAGAGGCCGAGTCAGCAGTACCTTCGCGGGGACCACGAGTCTTCTCATTGGAATCGTCCGGCCTGCTGCGTTGGTCTCGGTCTCCGTCGCGGCTTCGCGGTCGACGGCGGGCCGGGGAGCGGTCCCGGGAACGACGGCGTTCGCGGAAACCGCCGTTCTCGCGACGACCGCCGCCACGGTAGTCATCGTCACGGCGATCTAGCGAGCGGTCTCGACGGCGAAAGGAATCGTGGTCTCGGTCCCGGACTCGATCACGGTCCCTGTCCCGATCACGGTGTCGGCGCTGTATGTCACGGTAATGGTTAGACAAGCCCGCAGCCCTGTGGCCTCCAGGAGCGCTTCTCACATCGACTGGGCTGCGAGAGCGCCGACGGTGATCGCGCGGGTCGTCATGGCGGCCGCGATCCCGTCTCTCTTCATCTTTGCGGCCTCGTTTCGTCGAGTGCTGGCTTCCTGCAGGAGATGGTGAGCGCGAGTTCCTGGGGCGAGCCATCTTTTCTTGTTGATATGCGGCTCAGCGGGTTAGATCGGTAAGTGTCTGGTACTTTTTGATCGAGAACGCTATTGCGGGGGGAGGGCGGCGGCAATGGCGACAACGGCAGCAGTTGAGGAGGGTCGAGAAAAGTTTCCACGGATCCCACCAGAAACCGGTCTTCGACAGATCCGGCGAAAGGCAGGCTGAGATGCTGCCGTTGAATATCAAGAAGCTTGCAAAAAGTCATCAACGAAGACCCCTATGCATATGCGGAGGGGATGGCCTCAGAAAGCAGATTTGTTCTGCTTTTCCTTGCGGACGTGGAAACCTGCAATTCTCGAGTGGGCATAATGAAATGGAGCCGGCACTTGGAGGTACGTAAAATGCCCGGAACTTGAAGGACCTGTGGCGGAAGTGGGGACAACTCAGAGCATAGCACGTGCCTCTGGATCCCTGTCTTGCCTGGAGGCGCCTTCAGTTTTTCGACAGTTGTAACAGATTGTCTGGCATGGTTTTGGGGCACCTTGGGAGCACTGTAAATGCAGGTAGTATGCCACTTCCAAGAAATTCCGCTAGCAGGATGCCTAAAGATACCTATAACGCCTCCCTGTACTCTTTTCTATGCGCATATCGATCCCAAGGATGGCATGGAAAGTGAAAAGAATGTGTACATCAGCCCCACATACCCCAAAGCCATGGCACCATCTATCATTGATGTGCCTAATCTTTTGAGACCTCAATACTGGTGAGGCCTAAGATCTTGTGATCATCGAGTTTCCGCAACGACACCGGAGTCGTAAAAATACAGGGACTGAGCTGGATTCTTTCTGCCTGAGGTGCCAGCCATCAAACGGAACTGGGGTGTGCCTGGCAGAGATGCCAGCCATGGAGAGCTGCGCACTGACCACACCATAGCACCCGATAAGATTAACCCCAGGCCAGTGGAAGTCTTTGATACAACGTTCAATCACACTAGCAAAGCATTGGTGACAAGTACATGGGACCTTCCAGCTCTCAAGCTTCCCACCACCATCCAACTTCAAAACGAAGGAGGCTGGGGTCGAAACTGGCGCTGGGGGCTTTTATCCCACTAAACTTCAAACACGCCAATCCACATCGCGGGGGACGACAACTCCTCGTCGCACGCAGAATCCCCACGAATTGAAATAACCCAGCGCGCAAAAAAAAGCAGAATCATCGAAGAATGTGGTCAGCGATTCGGCCAGCCGCGGCCAGGGCCGTCCGCACCGCAGCTCTCCCCGGCCACCGCTTGAGCTGCGTGGTCCACTCACGTGTCACATTGCTTCGAGCCGCACGAGTCCGGTACCAGTGGCACAACGGCCCCCAGCATGCACGAGGCTTTTCGGCATCGACGCCGGCGGCGGCGGCGGCGGCGGCGGCGACTGCCGGAGGAAAAAAGCCGGTCAAGAAGGCCGTGAAGGTCGAGAAGACTGCTAAGAAGACCGGCGGGAAGGCCGGCAAGAAGACCGTCAAGAAAGCTGCCACGAAGACCGGCAAGAAGGTCGGCAAGAAAGGCGCCAAGACCAAGGCGACCGGTCGCCCGAAAAAGGCGTTAACCCCCGAGCAGGAGGAGAAGAAGAAAGCCCAGAAGCAGCGGGAGAAGATCCGGGATCTGAAGAAGACAGCCCTGCTCAATGAGCCGAAGCGACTCCCAGCCGCCGCGTGGCTCCTGTACATGGCCGAGAATATCAAGCCCGGCAGCGAGTCCATCCACTCTGGCCTGGTCACGGAACTGAGCCGTTCCTACAAGAGCCTCCCCGCGTCGGAGGTCCAGGTATGCCGCATCAGGCCCACCCAGCTTCTCTCTCCCCCCTGATCTCTTCACAAGAGAATTATGTATGCCCTACTAAGCCCCGCATAGCGCCTCAAAGATACCGCCGCGAGGAACACCCTAGCCAACAATGCGGCGTACAAGGCTTGGATCGAGGGCCACTCAGTCCAGGTGATTGCGGACGCCAACAACGCGCGGAAGCAACTGGCCCGCCTCACGTCGCGGCGGATATCCCCCATCCGTGACGACCGCCTACCCAAGCGACCCTCGAACGTGTACTCCCAGTTTGTCAAGGCGAAGTGGGCGTCCGGCGAATACTCGGGAAAGGCGAGCACCGGCGCGATGCAGAGTCTTGCAACCGAGTGGAAGGAACTCCCTGAGGCCCAACGTCAAGTACGTAGTTTTTATTGTTTATTTGAGCTTTGCCCCTGCCCATTTTTACTAACTATACTTATACGTAACAGGACTTCAAGGATATGGCCGCGGTTGACCTGCAGCGCTACGAGAGAGAATACCAGTCGATTTTTGGTCGGGAAATCCCGGCCAGAAGACGTTCGTCTTCGTCCCCGTAGGACCCCCGGAAGATGGGGCCGATAACATCGGTGTTACCTCCATAGCTAAGCTACACTTGCAATACGTCGCAGGCACGGTATCTTTCTAGGGCAGTTTCTATTCAGGATTTGGCAACCTCTGCAACTAGGGTCCAGGCGCGGTGGTATGGGGTACGGTTGGCTTCGTAGCTAGGTAAAGCTCTATGATCACCCCCTCTCTGGTCTTCCCTTTGTCCAATTTATTACGTTGGGAGATGGTAGGAGGGGGAATTGCCGTTGTATGGGTATCCTGATTGGAAGTTGGGCTTGGATGGTGTGTGTATGACTCTTGTCAAGGCGCCCACCTTGGTTCTACTGTATTATAAGAATCCTCAATGTGGTTATCGTCTCATCTGCTCCATTGTGGTGAAGTAAGCAAGTAATCCCGCCATCTGAGACAACCAGGCGCGCAGGCGTTTATGTATCTGGTAGATATAGGTATTTGTGAGGGCACTGCTAATTGTGACGGAGTCCGTTTTTGCCTCTGAAGATCTGCGAAGTGATATCCGATTCTTTGTATCGACCTAAGACTATGTTTTGCGGTGTCCTTGCGGGATCCTGAAGACGAAATGGTGAGTAATGGGAACATTATGTCATTTCTTCTGATAGCATACAGGGGGGTGTCCGTGGCAAGAGCCAACCTACTATTTTCCATCCATGCCCTACCCATCCGTCTACCTGCCTGCCTCTCCTTTCCCCGTGGCTAGGTAGACAGTGGTATACTCCAGCAATACGCCCTCCACCCCCGCCCCAAGTGCCCATCCCGCCAAATAGATATATCCGGGCTTTTCCAGCGCTCTTTGCATATTAACGGCACAGGAGCAGAAAAAAAAGAGGCAAAAGCCAACCGACAGCAAGAAACAAAAGGATCGTCCGGGTCAACCTCACAAGACCCTCTTGACCTCGAAGAAGCGGCGCAGCCACCAAACTTGGAAGACGGACTCGCCGATGACGATGCCGATGACGAACAGATTCCACCACTTGACGCGGGCGTTGGTGCTCTCAGCGGTGTTGCGGTGGGTGCGCTCGCGGACGACGATGTACGACTGCTCGTCCTTGACCTGGGCCAGCAGCTCGGACAGCTTGCGCACCTCGACCTCGAGGGGGTCTTGCGGCGCGTCGGACTCGGAGACGTAGACGATGCCGTGCACGTTGAAGGAGACCTCCTTGCTGTGGGCGCCCCAGTGCTCGTTGCCAAAGCAGTAGACGTACTTGCCGTCGTGCTGGGCCGTGAAAGAGAAGTCGCCGTTGGAAGTGGACTTTTGAAACGTCTCGTAATTTCCATTGGGGTTTGTGATCTGCGTGTCCCACGTGTTAGCCAGCCATGTCTAGAACCTGTGAGGACCTAGGAGAGGTGACCTAGGGAGGAGAAAGGTGCCACGCGACCACCACGTACCCAGAAGTCAATGTCGAGGTTGCCTGCGCTGCCGAACTCCCGGTCGCCAACCTGGAAAGTCACGGTCATCTTATCATCCGCGTGGAGCTGCTCGTGGAAGCATTCTCGGCCGTGGGCGGGGAGCTGGATATTGTGGGCGGCGGCAGCCCCTAACAAGCCGGCGGCCAAGAGCAACTTCGATAGTGATGGGAACCGCATGGTGGCAGCTGTTTTATCGTATCTGAAAAAGAAGAAGAATACAAGCCGGCCACAAAAGCAGGTAGTGACCGGGGATGGGAAAAGGGAGAAGGTGAAAAAGTGCCTTTCTCTGCCGCTGCTTCAACACGAGACTGCGTTCCACAGCAGAGTATGGAAGGACAGCTTGGCGATTGATTTGAGGCTGAGGACCTGTTGTCAGGCCCCACCCACTGTATTCTAGACTGACTCCGTCAATTGGTGTGGCGTTAGGCCCACTCATGGACATGTGGGGCATTCGGCGGCAAGGCCGAGGTGTCCTGTTACTGCCAAAAAAAAAAAGTAAAAAAATCACGTCCAGAAAAAGGGGAGCGGTCCGATAATGTTCCATGGATAACAACAGAAAGTACAGTGCGTACATAAGCTGCACTGGTAAGCAGACCTGCTTTCCTCGTGGCTGGAGGTACCCGTTACAGCACCTGGAGCTACGCCTACAGGCACCTAGGCAGCCAGAAAGTAGGTGCACGGCCCCCTAAATCACATAATGGCTGGCCCCTCCCATCCCCCTAACACAGCCCGCCTACTGGCAGTTAAGAATCTGGAGGTTGGCTCTGGCTTTCCCGAACACTTTTCTAACTCCTGCCTGAGCAGCGAACACCAGCACCATCTGTGTCCGCCACTTTTTCCCAATTCCACCTCACCGACGACCAGTCCAACTGCATCGCCATCCCCCCGATCTGCCGATTGCAGAAAACAGACAGCCCCTCCGAGGTAAGCAAAACAAACACCAGCATTTCCCCTCTCCTTCTCGATGGCTGCCTTCCTTTATCTGGGCGACGCCTACTGCTGCCCGGCCTACCGGACTGGCAAGTTGTTTTGGCGCGTGCTTGCTTCTTCCCCCAGCCCAAAGGAACAGTCACAGCAAAGGCCCGCCCTCTTCCCTGCCACGCTCAATTCCACTCTTTCCTTGACCGTGACTGGTTGCTTTTGCGGCAGCCTGGAGAGATGACCGGCCCAGGTCGAGCCTCTCGGCGGCGAGCCTTACCCTTTTTCCCATCCTTCCACCCTCTGCCTGTCCATCCATATCTGTCCTCTTGAACCTTCGACGTACATAAATTGGCCGCCGAGGCACAGAGAGACGCTGCGTTTTCCATTCAGTATTGTCACTCCTCGCCTCGTCTGCTCCTTGGCCGTCTGCACACGCATCACGCGTCTGCTCCTTATATCCGCCGTCTCGCCCGGAATACGTCTGCTTACTTTCTTCCTCTGCGACACAGACGAAGCAAAAGTCTCCTCTCGACCATCACCGCCACAACAACACCACCCTATCTCACGTCCGGCGAAAGCCTAAACCGCCAAGATGGGTATGCAAATCAGCAAAATCCTGGACCGGCTGTGGGGGAAGAAGGAGATGCGACTTTTGATGGTCGGTCTCGATGCTGCCGGTAAAACGACCATTCTGTACAAGCTGAAGCTCGGCGAAATCGTCACCACGATTCCCACCATTGGTATGGCACACCCTTACTGATCGCCGGAGACAGCCGGCGCGGTGTTTTCCAATCTGCTCGTTATTGACCCCCGAGACCCATCGCACAGGCTTCAACGTTGAGACGGTGGAGTACAAGAACATCCAGTTCACGGTGTGGGATGTCGGCGGTCAGGACAAGATCCGACCGCTGTGGAGACATTACTACCAGAACACCCAGGGCATCATCTTTGTCGTCGACTCCAACGATCGCGACCGTATCGTTGAGGCCCGGGAGGAGCTCCAGCGCATGCTGAACGAGGATGAGCTTCGGGAGGCCATCCTGCTGGTCTTCGCCAACAAGCAGGATCTTCCGGTCAGTATCCTCCTCCCAGCCATGGAGCCTTGTTACAAGCCCCCGCGCTCAGGGGACGAGCTGACTTTGTTGGGTAAATTAGAACGCCATGAACGCCGCCGAGATCACAGATAAGCTCGGCCTTCACAGCTTGCGGCAGCGTGCTTGGGTATGTCCCCTTCCTCTGCCCCCTCTTTTTACCTCCCGCCGAAGCCTCAGAGACACCAGGCAGGAGAGATAAACTGACAATCGTCGATACAACAGTACATTCAGTCTACGTGCGCCACGTCGGGTGATGGCCTGTACGAGGGTCTCGAGTGGCTAGCCACCACTCTGCGGAAGGCGGGCCAATAAACGGCGCGCGCGCGCTCTCACTCGCGGACGGAACGTCGCACGTCCATCTGTTATGCCAACATCACGCGACACTCAATAGCACACTATTCCTCCCTTCCTCTCCCCCCTCGGTTGTTCATCGTCCGTCATCGTCATGGGTTGTTTCGGTTGTAATTCGCAAAGATATTCGCTCAGACAATCGAAAGTAGTCTCTCCGTACCTTCCTGCCTGCTCCGCCTGCCTGCCTTGTCTATCTACCACCTCTTACTGCGCACCCATCTCTGTTTACCTGAGCCTGCATGTTGAACATGTATTTCCTCTCGTTTAACTATGGCCACGATGTAGGAGGCTGGGCACTCCCCATTGCCTTTCTGTGTATGAGTGCCGTTTGGGAATGGGTGAGACGGCGTTTGCTGGCTCTCGCTTTCTGCTATCGACCGACAGGAGTGGAATTCCGGCACTGCCTTGTAGCCTTGTCCGTTCGGCAAAACGAAGCAAGGGGATAGGGACCAAACTGTGTGGGTATGTGGGTGTGTATGTGGATGTGTCATGTCTTTAATGTTGGCTTTTTCTTTGTTCCCCTTTCCTTTTTCCTCCCCTCCTTTTTCTCCTTCGCACTCCCTCCTTGCCTGCTTGCTTATTTGCCTCCCCCGTTATCGACCCCTTGGTCCTGGTGGAAGGTGGAGAGAGCCCCATGATGTGACGGAGAGGGGGAAGGAGGGACAGGAGGGGAAAGGGGGTGGAAAAAGTAGGAAGTGGCGCAATATCTTGGACCGCGGGAGTTTCTTCATTCCAATGTCTTCAGTTACGAAATGTTCCTAGAGTAAAGCAGTGGTTTTTTAACCTTTTTTTTCGTCCTCATGCAATTTACACCGAAATAGTAAACGAACGAACGAGCGGGCGATGTGTGGCTCTGATACGATAATTTGATGTTCGCCTCCAGCGGACTCGCCTCTTTGGCCACCCACCCATGCAGTTCGGTCTCATTCTCCCACGTCAGTCAGGTATGTGTTTATACCTGAGGTGTGAACGGAAAGTTGGTCCGGCAGTTACTAAGTTGTAATTGTGCTTTTACGCTCTCTGTGTCTTATTTCTTACCTGCTTCGCCTGGGTGGTTACCTCTCGCGAGATGACATGAACTAGGAAAATGCAGATACCTGCTTGCCATACAGTACGTGGCCTGTCCTTCGAGAGAAGACGGGATGGGACTGGATGGATGCTGGCCTATCACCTAGCTAGAGTAACGAAGGTATATATCTATAGTATGTATACCGTATGCAGGACGAGATAGGTCAAGTAAGCCACCATGGTAAGGTACTCGAATGTATCACGATCTCCTCCTCAAGGTGGTAGATGGTGGAGCTAGGCCTGAAAAAGAGAGCAGAGCATTTTATTCCAACCGCGTGGCAATAACACATAATCTACTTATTGTACATACCACCATATAGTACGCCCATCCACTGTCCACCCGGCCCAAAGACGCCGCAAAAAAAGAAGAGAAAGACGAGAGAAGGCGACGTTTGAGAGGGGTGGCCCAATATCCCGTGCATAGAGATACAGTTAGTTTCATTAAACTTTTTAACCTCATAACCCATAAGCCCGTTTGTCTCATTCTCAGTCAGCCAAGTGCGCCGTTTTCCTTCCTCGTAACGGGGTAGAGAGATGATCATCACCCGTGACGCCGACATCGCTGCCACATAGATGTATCCAAGAAAAAGAACGACATATAGAGAGAGAATGACAGTGTGAGTCTAATAACCTGGCGAACTACGATGCCTCCACCGCCGAGGGCAGCCGCACCTCGAGGCCCGACTCGTCCGGCTTGATAGAGACGATGGCGGTGTCACCGGTCCGTACCTGGCCGCGAATGATCTGGTCGGCCAGGCGGTTGGCGATCTCGGTGGTGATCAGGCGGTTGAGCGGGCGGGCGCCGAACTTGGGGTCGTAGCCGCGGGCGGCGAGCCACTCGCGCACGGCGGGCGGCACGCCGAGGGTGATGCGGCGGTCGACGAGACGGCCCTGCAGCTCGCGCAGGCGGATGTCGACGATGTCGCGCATGGCCTGCATGGACAGGCGCTTGAAGACGATGAAGGAGTCGATGCGGTTGAGGAACTCGGGCGGGTAGTTGGCCGTCACCACGTCCATGACGGCCGCGCGAGTGCCCGCGTCGATCTCGCCCGTGGCTGTCTCCTTGTACGGGTGCAGCGGGTCCGCGCCGACGAGGATGTCGGCGCCTAGGTTCGACGTCAGCACGATGATGGTGTTCCTGAAGTCTACCTTGTGCCCTTGCGCGTCGGTTAGGTAGCCCTCATCCAAAACCTGCAGCAGCAGGGCCGAGATGTCGCGGTGCGCCTTCTCGAATTCGTCAAACAGCAGCACAGCGTACGGCTTGCGCCGCACCGCCTCGGTTAGCTGGCCGGCGTCCTCGTAGCCGACGTAGCCCGAGGGTGCGCCGATGAGCCGCGAGATCGTGTGCTTCTCCTGGAATTCACTCATGTCGAACCGGACGACGGCCGACTCGGTGGAGAAGAGGAAGCTGGCGAGTTTCTTGCACAGCTCCGTCTTGCCCACGCCCGTCGGGCCGAGGAAGAAGAACGAGGCCAACGGCCGGTTCTCACCCGAGAGCCCGGCGCGTTGCAGGCGGACTGCGTTGGCCACGGCGGCCAGCGCCTCGTCCTGCCCGCGCACGGACTCCCGCAGCGTGTCTTCCATGTGCACGAGCTTCTCGATGTGGCCCGAGGTGAGCTTCGACACGGGGATGCCGGTGATCCTCGAGACGACAGTGGCGATGTCGTCGGCCGTCACGGAGTCGTGGATCAAGGAGCCCTCGGCCGCATCCTCCGCCGTGCCGTCCGCTGAAGAAGCCGCCGCCTTCGTCTTCTCTCCGTCCTTCGGGAGCTTCTGCTCGAGCGCCGGGATGACGCCGAACCTGAGCTCGGACGCCCGGCCGAAGTTGCCCTCGCGCTGGGCCATGTCGAGTTCGACGCGCGCCTTGTCGAGCTCGGCCTGTGTCGTCTTGATGGTGTCGATCTCCGCCCTTTCCTTCTCCCACCGCGCCGTCAGTGCGTCCACCTCGGCTTGGTATTTCTTTAGATCCTCCTCAAGCTTCTCCCGGCGCTCCCGGCTGGCAATATCGGTTTCTTTCCGCAAACTCTCAAGTTCGATCTGAATCGTCATGATCTTCTGGTCCAGTCGCATGATGTCTTCGGGCTTGCTCTCCTGCTGCAGCCGCAACGAGCTGGCCGCCTCGTCCATGAGATCGATGGCCTTGTCGGGAAGGAAACGGTCGGTAATGTATCTGTTGGAATACGTGGCGGCGGCGACCAGGGCGCCGTCGGTGATCCGGACACCGTGGTGTACCTCATACTTGTCCTTGATGCCACGGAGGATGCTGATGGTGTCCTCGACGGTCGGCTCGTTCACGAGGATGGGCTGGAACCGCCGCGCCAGGGCGACGTCCTTTTCGATCAGGCGGTACTCGCTCAGCGTCGTCGCTCCGCAGCACTGGAGCTCGCCGCGGGAAAGGGCAGGCTTCAGCAGGTTGGAAGCATCGATGGAGCCCTCGGCCTTGCCCAAGCCGAGGAGGGTATGCAGCTCGTCGATGAAGAGGATGACCTCCCCATGCGCCTGCTGCACCTCCGTCAGCACCTTCTTCAGGCGCTCCTCAAAGTCGCCTCGGAACTTGGCCCCGGCAATCAGGGACCCGAGGTCCAGGCTGATGACACGCTTGTTCTTGATGCTCTCGGGCACGTCCCCCCGCACGATTCTCAGCGCGAGACCCTCCAAGATGGCGGTCTTGCCCGTGCCCGCATTCCCGATCAGCACCGGGTTGTTCTTGGTCCGCCGCGAGAGCACCTGGATAGTCCGCTGTATTTCCGCATCCCTGCCGATGACGGGGTCGAGCTTCCCCTCCCGTGCCCTCGCCGTCAGGTCGATGCCGAACTGTTCCAGCGCCGGCTTCTCCTCCTCGCCGCTCATGTTCATCCGGTGGGTACCGCCGGGAGGATGTGGCCGTCCGCTGGCATAGTGCCGGGTTGTTGAAAGAGGCAGAACGACGGCTGGTTGTCGCGCGAAGGCGAAGGCGGCGGGAGCCGTCGACGCGAGGCTGATCCGTGGTCTCGGAAGGGAGGAGAGAGTCTTCGGCACATCGAGGATGCGCCGGCCCGGTGTAAGAAGCTGTTTTCGCGCGGCTAGCATTTTGACAAGCGGATGTGGATCGAATGGAAATGCGATGTTCATGAGAATAGCGGCGCTGGTGCAACGGGGCGCCTCATTTTCAAAGAAATCACCCCCGGGACATAGTTCGCGAGGAGGCGGAAGTCAAAAGACGGCCAAGACCTCTCTAGTCGCAGGTGGGATGATCGAGGCCATTCGAGGACCTTCGCAGCTATTCCGAGCTCCATCCTTTTTTTGGGACCCTATCTTATCGGAGGTGGTGGCGCAGTGGGGCACGGGAATGGGCACTGATGACTGATGCCCCTGGTCTAAGTAAGGGGAACTGAAGGCATCACCCTATGAAAGGGTTGAATAAAGCTGCTGGAGGCATGTTGGTGCATTCTCCTAGCTAAAGGTTCGTATGGCTTGAATCTTCTGCTTTCACCTCATTGGGGGCGTCGCTAGCTTTTACCGGGCGACGTCCCCGTTTCGAGTAATGGAATTCTCGATCCCTGGGCGCCGAAGCGAGGGGCGCGAGGGCTTGCGAGCTCACAGACCTAGGTACAGAACTAGTTACGTGGCCAGCCTGAGCAACGTCCTGTCTCGAGTTTCGTCTCCAGGGTGTGAAGCTGTCAGGGAGTCGATACCCACGGCGCCGTTCCATTCCGTTTGACATCTTGCGGGCGAATAGGAGACGACGGCCATCCTCCAGTCATTGGAGACGCCCGCGTAAGTTTGTACTGGCAATGAATGTACGGCTACTATCAGCAACAGCAGATCATAACGACGTCGCTTGCTTCTAGGGAATGACTTACTGGGCATCAGTATAGCTATACCTTACCCCCCAAGCCCGTATTCCAGATTCCCATTCCTTCCGCGTCCGTTAGAAATGCTTCCCCGGGCTTACACCGCTTCCACTTTGTTGCTCGCCCGGGTGAGGCAAACAGGCCGTCTTCGGGAGGGAGCAAGGAGGCTCGCGGCACGAAGAAGGTAGGTGCCCCTTGCTCTTGTTAATCCCCCAGTAGCCTCGTCTTGACCGACATTCTGCACTGCGCGAACGCTCCTTTCATGCCGTTCATGCACCTAACTCCTTTCTTGTGTGTAAAGACTCGATTTCTGCAGACGGGCATACCATCCCCGGCGTGGCAAGTGCGCAGTAAGGAGGGGAGATACATCCGGGAAGGATAGGCATTCTTCCCCAAGCAAAGAAAGGAGTCCGGGGAAGCAGCATGAACTCCTCGCCTCCACCTTATCATATGCAGCTCGCCTTTGTCCTCTCTCCATTCCTCCCCTCACCGATCGCACACACTTTGGTGGCAGGAATGAGGACCCTATGACCGCCTTTAGCGAACGGAATTGCCAAGCGAGCTTGCGCAAACACTCGCTGCCATCACTGACGAACAAAGGGAGGAGGCACAGCCAAGTCCAGAGAGGGAAAGATGCCGAAGGCTCTGCGGAAGAGGGGTTGGCACCACTGATGAGGTGATGATGTTTGTCGCAAAGGTCTGCTATCAATCAAGGTAGAATACCTAGAGAGAGGATATGAATAAATAGCAGCTTGTCCCGGGCCACCAGCTCAAGGTTGGATACACTTGAGTCTAGCTCTAGAGTCATCAGGTTGGTCTCTTACCCAGGTTTATCTTACCATTCTCAGTTCTCTTCAAGCGAGCAGCGCCCCTGAGGCTCAACTTCCACATCCTGCCACCCACTCACCTTTCGCGGTCTCGTTGAACCTACCGTTGAGCCGAACCGCAAACTGCTCCGCTTCGTCCAGCATGTGCCTCGTGCTCGCGGCTGCTCCCAGATCGAAGGGAAGAAGCAAGGGCAGGAAGAAGTCCGGCCGGGGCACGTCTCCTGCCACGCGGCGGGTAGTGCGGGAGCGATACACAACGCAACAGCCTGCCGTGGCCAGCCTGCCGCCGTACGTACAGTACGCCAGCGGCGATCCGTACGCTGCAGCCGCGTACCCGTCGTACCTCCACGAGTCGGTCTGGCCGACTGACAACGGCAATCACATCCCCCACAACAACAACAGCGGCAACGACCTGGACTGGCACTCGCCCGGCATCACGCCCAGCCTCGAGCAGGGCTTGCAGCAGATGATCGACGATACAGTCAGCCGGCGCGTCGAGGAGCAGAAGCTGGAATACGAGGTGCTCAAGGCGGAGATCGAGGCCCAGCGACAGAGACTGCTCGGCGACCGAGAGCAGCGGCAGCGTGAAGAGCACCAGCGGCAGACGAAGGCCGCGCTGGAGCGGGCGAAGGTGGACGGCATCGAGGAGGGGCGCCGGGCGGCCGCGCAGGAACGGGCGCGGAGGGGGAAGGAAGACCGGAGGATCCGGGACATGATAGACCGGGAGCGGAGAGAGAAGAAGAAGATACGGGACGCTGTGGAACGGGGCCGGAAAGAGGAGCGGGCGAACTTCCACGCGGAGGGGCCGGACACCCGAGAGTGGGAGCGGGAGTGGCAGCGGGAGCAGGGCGGCAGGAAAGGTAGCCGCGGCGGCCATGTGCGCCGCTGGAACTCGACCTCGAGCGCGCCGGTGGGCAGCTATCGCGTGCGCGGTGGTAGCGGCAGCAGCGACGTCACCACTGCTACCACCAGCACCGTCCGCACTAGCACCACCAGCAACGGCAGCAACAGCAGCAGCATCAGCGACGCGAACAGCTGGGTCCCGAGAGGGCACGCGCAGGGCTACGGACCTCCTGTTCCGGAGTCCGTTTTCGGATCAGACCTGGGCTCGGGCCCGGGATTGGGCTTCCGGTACGCCAACTGTCCAGCAGAGCAAACGCCCGGCAAGGCTCCTCCTCCTCTCAGACAGCCTACCAGGTTCTTCGAATCTGACCCGGAACCATATTATGGCAGCAACAGCCACCACCACCACCACCATCACCAGCAGTCGCAGCCACAGCAGCCGCAGCAACAGCAGCCGCAGCAACAGCAGCAGAAGCATCGTCATCAGAGCAACCACCAAAGCCGCCAGGGTCATCAAAGCTACCGGCTCAGCTACCCACCCAGATTTCACTTTCACGGGAACACACAGGGCGGCGTGCACTGCTATACATAAGCATTGGCGGTGGCGGCGGCTGTGGAAGCCGAAAAAAGCTCGGGACCTTGCAGATTCGCAATCAGCGCCCCCGGCTCTTAAGGGTGATGAGTGCCGGGGCAGCAAACGTCCGCCCATGGCTGGCTGGCTGGCTGCCCGCAGCCGTTGCTGCATGCGTATCTCGGCCAAACATGCCTGGATGGTGTCGTCTTCTCTCTTCTCTGCTCTTCATCATTTTCTGCGCATGCGCCCCCGGAGGTTGCTATCGGGTCTCTGCGCTTGTTTCTCCTGGTACGAGTAGGGATGGCCGCTGTTGCTCAGCCGGAGGACAAATTGGCCCGGACCTGTTGGCGCGTTTCACCCCCATGGCGCCGCGATATGAGAGGGTTGGCGCCGCTGCGACGTACCGAGCAATATACTCCGTACGAAGTATGGCGTCCTTTTACCTCGGTTGGTTGCACCTTTCCTTCTTGCGCATGGACTCCGGGAGGCACCAGATGCTTGGCCGATTGCGGATAGCAGCGCGCATGGCTGGATATTGAGCATTCTGTCCGACGAAATAGAGCGCATCACGTTTCGTACTCCGTACGGATTAACTTTGTGCGATCTTCGCGATGCGCTTTCGGGCGTACGACGTATTATCCGGTGCTACTGTGTGTATCTCGGCCTCGACGAGCTTCTTTTCTTGAACCCACCCGGCGACCTACCGATCTGTCCACCTTCTCCGAACTCAAAAATTTCTTGTGACCCCAACAGCCCTGCCCGTCTGCGCGGCGCCGCGTTGCATTGCGTTGTGTCGCGCTGGAGTGGACAACTGGAATCGCGGATTAGGTTGTCCCGCTGTGCCCCATAGCCGCCCGGGCAGTCACGTACTCATCCGTACTTCGTACACACGAAATCGGACGGAAAACCTGGAGTTTGCGCTACGTGCTCCGTAGATGAGGTGATGAGGTGAGATGGCACGCAGGATGACGGGATGGAGAGTCTGCATGAGATGAACGAGCAGACGACTGGGGTCCGCCTTACCCCCGGTTCCGACCAGAGTCCAGCCAGCACAGCAAGAGCAAATTTATTAGTACAAGGACAGACGTGGCACTATAGCTCGCCTTGGGGGCGAGGCCACCAAGATGTTCCTGCTCGGTCCCGCGCTGCAATTGGTAGGACGAAAACGGCAAAGGACCGCGGCCTCTCTCGTGGCCATCCCCAGCCATCCGGCCCAAGTGCTGAGGTGGCACGGTGGCCGCCTATTTGACCGACGGATGCTGTGGCTTTCGCGGCACAGGCCCCCTCGAGAAGAAGGGTTGGGCTCAGGGATACAGGGACAAGGAAGGAGGATGGGTGGACGAGCGAGGCCGTGCCGCCGAAGTAAAATTCAGACGCCTGGCCTGCGGTCCGCTGGCACGACTAGTCCAGGTTTTTATTAGCTAGCAATTTGCAGATGCGCAGGGTACCCGTCCGTTCCTGGCAGATCTGGCCAATGACCACCTTCTGCTCGCACAGGGACCCCAGTTGCTGCATTGCTGCCCGCTTTTTTCTGCAAGGTACGGCGTCCGTGGCGGCCAGGCACTCATCCATTCAGTGACACCCTGGGCCCCTAGTGCTCTTCCTCCCCACCATCACCACCGATGATCGCCATCAACCCTCGCACCTCCGTGCCACCCACTGGCGCGCGCCCATGGCCCCGTCGCTCGTCCTCCAGAGAGGGGGGCGAAAGGGCGGGCCGCCTGTGCGACCCCGGGCGGCCACTTGCTGCTGTTGGGCAAACGAAATTCGTCTCTGCTTTGGGCACCAGCGGCCCCCGTGGGAGCTGAAAAAGGGAGGGCGAGCCTGCCCTCACTACCTAAAAAAGGGCTCACCTCCACTCCGCCGGTCTTCTTGCCTCCGCACGATCTTTTCTTCCTCTCTATCGCCTCCGCCCAGTGCCTTCATCTGGTTCCACTCTTTTCTTCGGCGGCCGTTCACTCGATCCTCGACGTTCGCTCTTCAGCTTCAAGCTTCGGACGTAGACATTCCTTCTCCAGCTTCTACCAGGTTTTTTCGAAGCTCACACACTCCTTTTTGTGACTCGTGTCGTCCGTTCCCTCCCTCATTACATTCACCAGAAGCGCGTCGGCCGGTTCAATCAAGCTCGTCCGCCTTTCCTGCCCTTTGAGCATTCGCGATACTCTCTCGATCTCGCCAAGAGTTCCCCAAGAGGCATCACTACTTACGTCCGTCTCCGGATCTTCGTTCGATCAGCATCCATACAGCAGGCTCTGCGTTTCCGCATTTAGCCATACTTTCTGCATTCCAGATTCCCGGTTAGGCAAACGAAACAAAACACCTCGCACGGAACCTCCCGCGTTACAGATCAGCCAGTCAAAATGCTCGTCTCCAGCCTCCTCACTCTCCTGGCTGCCGCCACCTCTGTGGCCGCGGCTCAATCGTACCCGGCCCAGTCGTATCCTGCAGCGGGCGGCACCACCACCGATGAAGGCACTACCACGTCGACGTCGACCCTGACGGCCACTATCACCATCACCAAGTGCAACCCCAACGTGACCAACTGCCCGGCCCGTAGCACCACCTTGACCACTTCGACCTCGAGCACTTCGACCACGTCTTCCTCGAGCACCTCGTCGACTCCCAGCTCCACCTTCCGGTACCCTACGCACGCGTACAACACCACCTCCAGCGCCCCGACCGCCTACTACAACACTACCACCTACATCACCTCGAAGCCCAGCCCCACGACCAAGTACACCCTCGTGCCCGTTGCGCCGACCTACCCCCCCAAGGCAGCTCCCCCCGCCGGGTCTGCGCCCTCTACCACCCCGGAGACGGTTTCCACCTCCGGCGCGGGCAGCTTGGCCGCGCAGGCCGGTCTTCTCCTCGGTGTCCTGGGTGCCGGTGTTGCGCTGCTGGTATAAGACATCTAGCTAGAGTCGTACGCAACTCGCAACTACTACCAACTATCATGACGCCCTTTCCCCTCTCCCCACCACCTTACGCAGCGTTCTTATTACACCACGTTCTCTTCGTTTCTCTTTCCTACCCTTCAATACCCTAAATCGTATTGTTTAATTCTGCTGGGGGTGAGATGTTTGGAGTATTTTTGACGGTGAAGATTTCAGGGGTGATACTTTTTTTTTTTTTTTTTTTGGCATATGACCTTGGCCTTACATCCTGAAGGGATGGATTTGGCACAGCGGCCCCCGGATATTTCGGGGCCACGAAGTTGAATATGTAGCTTGATGTCACATAGTTTACGTACCCACCATTTAGCGACACCAGATCTTGAACATATTCAGGATTGCGCGCAATGTTGAAACGCCCTGTCTTTGCCATCACATGTGGAGAGTGTTCTCCCAATACCAACAATGACGCCTTACAGTTAGTGCATCATCGGGTCACTTCGATGAGCAGGACTCCGCTCGGCGCGGAGAACCAAAAGATGCCGGCCCGGGGTGGGTGGTAAAGCTGCCCCGAGTAGGTAGCTACTTAGGTATTCCGCACGACAAGTACCAATCCGGTGCTCGATTATACCCAGGTACGGGCACCATATCATGAATTCACAGCGCCAGCTGGCTGTTTTCGCCGTGCCTAGGTAGGCACACGTACCGGTCTCGGTTCCAGGAGGTCGGACGAGACTTAATTTCCGAAAGCTGCAAGCTGCTCTTTCGTGTCCGGTCTGTTCTTCCAGGAACGTCACGTGGGAAACGGCTCCATCCGTGTGCGCTCTTTCTAAATAAGGCTGGAAGATGTTATTATAGACGAACCTCTAGAACCCATTCCTCCCACATTCCATCCCACCCTTTCTTACGGACTGCACACCAAGAATCCAGCCACCGAACGATCGACCGACTTCGGCCTTTTAACTCTCTTCTCTACAGCATTCCGTGCAGGGCTCTCGGCGTCGTGTCGGTTGGTGGCGTCCACTCGTATTCGTTCGTTCAGCTGAATCCTGGGCAAGCCATGCGGTGGCACAGACTCTTTGCGTTTTACCTGACGGTCGCTCGGGCCTCGTTCTGACTTCTCGGCATGGAACCAAGGTTCTACTCCGTCCTTGGCAGACAAGCCGCCGCCGCCCACCGCTACTTACGGCAAGGGAGCGAGCCGCTCGTTATCTTCCATCGCCCACAACGCGACAACCACGCTCGCGAATCAGCGTCACTGCCCCTGAACGAAGATACGGAGGTGTCTCTCTATTCCAACCTTCGTTCCCGTTACTCTGTATTCCCCGTTGCCTTGTTCCCCTTCTTTCCCCTCTTTGCATTAGCTAGGTCTAGGTCAAGTAAAATCTATGCCCATCCAAAATGCCGTCTAGTAGATCTAACCGTCTTTTGCCGTCATTTCCCTACCCACCCAACGTCAATGATTTTTGAGCCCCCCTCTATTCCCGCAACCACCATTTTCACCGAACCAGGCAATTTTTCCCGTCGGTGACCCATTAACAACCCGGCAATATGAGGAACGCACAAGCAGACCAAGAATTTCGAGCGCAAGCACAACAGACCGCATAAAGGAAAGAAAAGGAAAAAAGCCCTCCTATGTCCCCAACCCCGTCCAGCTGTTCGAAGTGTGGCCTTCACGGGAGCGACGGTAATCGTGATCGTGATCGTGACCGCGACCGCGACCTGCACCCGCATCCGCGCTTCTTACGGCGACCATGGCAGATAGTCTGGGGGGCAGACGGCCGTGGAGAGCTCAAGGGCCGCCCCCGCCGCGGCGCTCGTTGTCGTGACGTCTCTCACGATCCGCACTTGTTCTCGGCGCAATGGCTGCAGAGACTCGCGGTCGCCGGGACGAGGGCAGGGCAACCGTGCGTCTGATAGTGATCACAGCGCTTGTCCGACATCTCCTCTCGAGCGTTGCCCTCGTCTGTTGGATTGTGGTGTTCCCTCGTTCGCAGGCGGTCCGGCCTCGACCTCGAGTACAGAGCACCGGCTTGTATACTAGGATGCCGCGTCGATCGTGGGCTGCTCGGATTTGTCGTTCTCGCGAGCTTCTCGAGCTTCCGCTGTCTGTCTTCCGCTCCGTGGCCGTGGATGTCCGTCCTCGGCCTTTCAGCTTGGGGGGGGGCGGGGCGAGCGAAGGGTCTTCTTGTGTAGGGAGGTAAGAGACCTTTGGTGGCGAATGCCCGTAAGGTGCGCGAGAGAGACTTTATAATAATGGCGAGCGATACAGATCAGGGGATCGGGAGGAGCTTGGTGGTAGGTTGGCGACACCGATCTGCGGTAGACGAAGAGGGAGACATCGCCGCCCTTTTAAAGGGGAAAAAAGGGAAGAATTTCTGGCGTCGCGCGCCCTGCCCAGCCCAGCCCTGGCTTGTCACCAGCAGCGCCAGCACCAGCACCACCACCTTGCTCTCGCTCGAGGGGAACTAGGAGCTGATCCCTGTCGCAAACGGAGCTTGGGCCCGTGGCGATGCAGAGGTCCTTGTCTCGAGAAAGGGAGATAAACCGTACTGAGCCCGGCGAACGCAGTCGCTGCAGCGTGCGCGAAAGCGGCAGCCGCAGCCTGGTCACGGCTTGTCCCCAAGTCACTTTTTATTACACGTCACATTTTGGACTCTGCTTTTTTTCCCGCACCCTCGGGGCTTTGCCACGCGAGGGAGGGTCCCACCCTCCCTACATATGTGTTTGCATGACCGCGGGAACGGACCCGGGCGGAGGACAGCGCGCAGCAGCGATGATGCGCAGCCTTACCGTCAGTTGGGAAGGTCAGGTTCGGGACGGCCTGCTGCACGCGTCACTGCGGTGAGTAAGTGGGCGACGGGGTCCCCAGCTTGCCTCGCCCCCTAGCCTGCTCGTCCGCTTGCTTGCTCGCCTGCTTGCTTCCTTCCCAGGCTTTGTCCGCCCTCCGTCCTCACCGTCCTTTTCGCCGGGATCCCCCCCTCTGCTTGCTGCCCCGTCCAGCCGGGCCACCTGGACCACCGGGGCCACTCTTCGACCATGTCTTTTTTTTCTTTTCCTGGGCCCGTCGCCCCCCTTCCCCCGCGCTAGAGCAAGAAATACACAGTGGAACGACACCATGTCCGTCATCAACAGCTGCTCGTCACTGAACGCACGCACCGCACCGCAACGCAACGCGACGCAGCGCACGACCCTTTTACTGAGGACGAGTCCACACGCATCCCTTACCTCAGACCGCCTCCCGCCTCCCGCCTCCCGCCTAGTGCCGCCTTACCTGATGCGATAGCTACCTTTACCACGGAGCTCAACAAAATTTCCATCTCTGCCATTCCGGAGCCCCCCGAGCGATACCGCCATTCCGCGGCATGGGAGCGACGCGTTACACCATGCCTTCAGCGGACGTGACGTGCATGGCGGCCGCCCAATGAGAAGTCGGGTAAGCCTCCGTGAGCTGCAGACCGCCATCCCCCCAGCTTCAGCTGCCCCCTTCCTCCACACCGTCCTTCTTCCCTCCTATCTATACCTGGAAGCCGTCGATGATGTGCCGCGGGGATTTTTTTCTTTCCGTTTGCACGGCCGGCCGCAATAGCATGGGGCGACTATGGGCAGTGTGGGCTGGAAGGTTTATGTGGATTTGTGGCCCCCAAGCCTTCCCTTCCTCGGCTTGGCGAAACCGGCACAGTGGGTCGGAAAGGCAGACCGGCCAGGGCCGTACCGAGTAGGGGAGCACTGGGCACCACGTATGGAGTAGGCAAGCACTCGTTCCATGCTGGAACACGAACGAGGGACGGAGTAAGAGCTGTATACTTCGCAGGAAGGCAGAGAGGTTCTCGTTCATCCCCCATATAATAGCTGCAGCAGCTACTAACAACAATAATACGAAGCTAGGTCCCTAGTTAGGCCATGAGCTCGCCCTCTCACTCTCTCGCTGCCTCGCCTCTCCCCAGTCGCACATGTGGCTCCCCCTTGCAGGTCAGGCGCATACCCGAGCAGTGCTTCGTACATCGAACACGTACTGAGCAAATACCTCCGACCTGCGGCAGCCGTGCACCCGCCCAACTACATCACCATGCTGACCGATCGTCCGCCCAACCCCCGAGCGTGCAGCACCGCTTTCCTCTTCCGGCCACGGTGTGGGCGATGGGCCCCTGAGGAAGGGGAGGAGGGCGTTCATCCCTTTCCTGTGGCTCATGCATGCCACTTATCGTCGCCGGCTCTACAAATACCCTGTCCTTCCCTGTCCTGTCATCCCGGCTTCCGTGCCGACCGCCGGAGAGGGGATGGCAGGATCGTCGGTTGGACACGCCGCACTACGGACGTTGAAAAAAGAACAAAAAAGGTTCAACAAGTGTGAGCAACGGACGGGCTGGTTATCTTCGCTGCAGAAAGGTGAGGGAGGATTTGTCTTTCTTGTGGTCTATACCTCCCTTGCCTACGCTTCTCTTACCCGTCTTTTCCCTTTCCCCGCTTATCTACTCCCGATATAAACCATCATGGCCTCCCCCTCTCTCTTATACCCGTCGTGGCCTCCATGTCACGACAAGAAGGTTGGCGTGGTGCAGCCCGGGACTACTACACCGCACTCCTCTTCCGGCTCGGGGAGATTCGCTTCCGTTTTCCTCCCTCCTACCGTCGGACTCTCCCGCTATGACCGGGATCGGGATTGGGATCGGGACCGGGACGGCCGAGGCTCCTCCGGCAGGCTTACGTCCAATTCTCGGCAATAATACCCGCGTATACCGGGTAGGTATTTATGTGGAAGAATCCCTGAATCCCCGAATCCCCTGAGATAGGTTTCTTCGCTAGAACAGGAACCAAAGTACAAACCTGTTCCCGCTTGAGTACAATCGCTCCAAGGTGGGTATGCGGAACTTCTATTCCGTTTATCTCGCAGGGTAGGCCATTCCGTAACCGGGTGAATGAGACCCTAACACCACGCGTTGACCGTGTTCTCGCGGCGTCTTTTCGCCGCTCGCTCTGCGATATGGCGGCCAGCACTCTGATAGGGACTTGACTTGTGATAGGGACTTGCATCGAGTACGAAATTACAAGTTTTCGCCAAGAGGAGGGGGAGGGGGAGAAGATAAAAAGTAATGTCATCCCCCCCGCGACGGGTTGGCAATGTTGACGGAGCTATGTGAGGAGCACATCTACATGTCGTGGATCTTAGGTGAGATTTCGCCGTTACCCCTCCCCATCCCGACTGCCCGCCCTATAGGAGCTTGGGGAGATGGATGTTTATCATCCCAACAGAGATCATGACAAGGATGGCTGTTATTCTTTCTTCAGAGGGCCAACGTCTTCATTGACCCAGATAGGTATAGGGATGTGTGTTTGGCGGATTCCGTGTCTCGTCAGCGGCGCGAGTACTCTGCGCGAAAGTCCTCCATATATGCAGGTACCCCCCCCCCGGCCACCTTCCCGTTGACCTGCAGCCGTCAAACGGGCTGGCAGGCTGCTATCTACCCGGTAGGGTCTAGGTTGGTACGGGTAGTAGATATGCTCAGAGCCGATAGTGGCCTCGAGATACCAGACATAGAAAGTCGGCGATATAAAAATAAAAGGAGGGATAGGAAGTTGCTGCTGGAGCTCCTTCATCCGTGCATCATGTCCTCTCGCCGCTATACCCTCCCGGGTTTAGACCGGTCTGCAGCCGAGGCGCCGCATATAAGCGAACAAACCCATAGGAGTCCGGAGGAAAAATGAAAGGCAGCATTGAGGCTCGGAGGGTTGCATCGGGAACGCCCCCCCAGAAAAAGGGTTGCAGCGAGGGGAGGCGGCGTTCGGTAGCGGCATTGGAGAGAGTTTCCTGGCGTTTTATCTTTTTTTCTGTCCCTGCCGCGTCTGCCTAGATGTACTTACACAAAGCTTCAAAACCTCCGGCCGGCTTTTTTTTCCTCTTCCGGAGGATAGGAGAATCCCTCTTGTAAGTCCGATCTCGGGGTGTGACTTAGGGAGGAGTCTGGGCATAGTAAGCTGACGGCCATCCGTATATTCGATAAATAAACAGACATGAAGCCTGAAGCCAATCGCTTTCCCTAGGGTGATGTCTCGGCACGGCACCGAGTAGGACGTTCCACGAGATGGGGACTATCGTCGTCGCTGGATTCTGGTTTGCTGATAAAAGGACTGGACTCGACTGGGCCGGAAACACAAGAACCCACTGTCGGCCGCTGACGGACGGGCGGACCAGGCCGGGGCTCGAGAGCCCCGGCCTGAGGCCCGGCGCGGGGTCAGTACCCGGGGTACTTGCGAGGCAGGAACCTAGGTACCGGTACGCGAGGTAAGTGCGACCTACCAACTGAGGTGGCCAGCGCTGGTAGCCGCTTCCTGCCAAACCTCCAGGCAGGTGACCGGTAGGTGTGCTTGCTTGGAAGAGAAGGAACGCCTCGCTCGAAGGGGATCCCTGGAGCATGGAGGCACAAAAGAGGGGGTCCACGGTCAGAAAAGGACGGACCAACACGGACGGACTAGAAGGATTGACGGGCCACAAAGACGGGCTACAAAGGCTGGAAGGGGGCTCGGGTCCTGCTACCTCGGGCTGGCAGCGGTGCGACCTCGAGGGATCGTCCGTTGGGGGTCGTCGATGGGTGGACATGGGCAGAGGGGGGCCATTCCTGCTGTCGCCATTATATACAGAGATACCATCACTCACCTCTCTGACCCCTCTCCCCTATGTCACCTGTTTCGCCCCTTTCGCCTCTTACTCACCTCTTTCGACTCCATCTCTTTTTTTCTTAGTCTACTTATACTCTGAGGCGTGCTACGACCGCCACGATGCCGCTGACGTCGCCGTATGGGCGAATCGACATCCCCGAGGTCGACATCTGGACGTTCCTGTTCGAGCGGAAGAGCAAGCCGTTCAGCGACAGTAAAGGTCGGTCCGCGTGCCCCGTTGCCCCGTGCCCGGCCGTCCGGAGAGGAGACGACAGCGTAGCAGACACAGACTGACCCCCCTTCGGCAGTGATCTTCACGGATGGCGAGACGGGGCGGGCGCTGACGTTCGGCGACGTGCGCAGCGCGGGCCTGGAATTCGGGCGCGGGCTACAAGCGCTCTGGGACTGGCAGAAGGGCGACGTGCTGGCGTTCTACACGCCCAACAGCGTGGACACGCCGGCGGCCACGATGGGCCTGCTGTGGGCGGGCGGCGTGGCCTCGCCGGCCAACCCGCTGTACACGCGCCAGGAGCTGGCCTTCCAGCTGCGCACGTCGAAGGCTAAGGCGCTGCTGACTCAGCCGGCCTTCCTGGCCACCGCGCGCGAGGCGGCCCGCGACGCTGGGCTGCCCGAAGACCGCATCCTGCTGCTGGGCGACCAGCGCGACGCGTCCGGGCGCTTCCGCCACTGGACGGAGGTGTGCGACAATGGGCGGGGGGCGCGGCGGCCGCAGGTGGCAGTGGACCCGCGGCGCGACCTCGCCTTCCTCGTCTTCAGCTCGGGCACCACGGGCTTGCCTAAGGGGGTGTGCCTCAGCCACGGCAACATCGTGGCCAACCTGCGGCAGATGGCTCACGTGGAGGGCCTGTACTACCACCCGTACGGCGGGCCGCGCGGCGGCAGGGGCGACGTGTTCCTGGGCGTGGCGCCCTTCTTCCACCAGTACGCGCTGACCTGCTCCGTGCTGCTGCCCCTGGCCCAGGGCTGGGAGGTCGTGGTCATGGCGCGCTTCGACCTGGCCCGCGCCTGCGCCCTGATCGAGCGCCACGGCATCACCTGCGCCTACGTGGCGCCCCCGCTGGTGCTGGCTCTGGCCAAGGACCCCGTCGTCGACCGCTACGACCTCTCCTCCCTGCGCTGCCTGCACTCCGGCGCCGCGCCACTGACCGCCGAACTGGCCGAGGCTCTCTGGGCCCGCCTCCGCGTCAGCGTCAGGCAGGGCTACGGCCTGTCCGAGACCTCCCCCGGCACGCACGTGCAGCTGCCCGACGAGTGGGCCAAGTTCGTCGGCTCAATCGGCAAGCTCCTGCCCAACGTCGAGGCCCGCATCGTCGACAAGCAGGGCGCCGACGTGCCCGACGGCACCCCCGGCGAGCTGTGGGTGCGGGGGCCCAACATCTTCCTGGGCTATCTCGGCCGCGCCGAGGACACGGCCGCCTGCATGACCAAAGACGGCTTCTTCAAGACCGGCGATGTCGTCCGCCGCGACAAGCACGGCAATTACTACTGCGTCGACCGCCTGAAGGAGCTGATCAAGTACAGTGCGTTTCTCGTATCTCTCTTTCTTCTCATTCTTCTTCCCCTCCCTTTTGTTTCTTCCAACTGACGGCTCCCTTCCCCCGAAAGACGGCTTCCAAGTGCCCCCCGCCGAGCTGGAGGGCCTCCTGCTGGGCCACCCCGACGTGTCTGACGTTGGCGTCGTCGGCGTGATGGACCCCGCGCGGGCGACCGAGGTGCCGCGCGCCTACGTGGTCCTGCGCCCCGGCAAGCGGGCCCGCGACGCCGCCACCGCTGCCGAGCTCGTCGCCTGGGCCGCGGAGCGCACTGCCCCCCAGAAGCGGCTGCGCGGAGGCGTGCGCTTCGTCGACGAGATCCCCAAGTCGCCCAGCGGGAAGATCTTGCGGAGGCTGCTTCGGGAGCAGGCCAAGAAGGACGGGGTGGTGCCGCCGGCCGAGAATAAGGCGAAGCTTTAGGTAGTAAGGGGGCCTGGCCGAGGCGGGGTGGTGGTGTGACTGAACTAATACATGTCGTAATATTTGGAAGCTGAGTTTATATGTACCTAGTACCTAGGTATCTACCTACTTGAGGTACTGGGTGTTTTCGGTGGGAGATAGCCCGGTCGTCGTCGTCTTATCGAAAGAATGGAAGGCTTATTTGGGGCCTATAAGTTACATCAAATCGTATAAATGTACATTGGACTCATTGGACTCATTGGACTCATGCACAGCGGGACGTGGATAGGAGGACATCGCGGCTCGCTCGTCTGGCCAGCCTAGCCTAGCCCATCCGCTCCGCCTCCTCCAGTAGCTTCTCGATGCTGAAGCGTGCATCCCCGGTGGCGAACCAGTCGAGTAGCCGCCTCCGCTCGGCCGCCCTCTCGCTGGTGGCGCTGCTGCTGGTGCTGCTGCCGGCGCTGCTCCTTTCTTTCTCTCCTGCCTCGCCTGCCTCGCCGGCCTCGCCGTCCCAACCACCGTAGAAGCGCTGCAGACACATGACGAGCCAGCGCGCGTCGTCCGGCTGCACCCCCCTCCCCTCCGCGACGTGGCCCTGCATCAGCACGAGGCCCGTCTCGGCCGCGAGATCGGTATAATGTGTGACTGTCGTATGTGGCGTCGCCCACTCCCCGCGTGCCTTGTACTCCGCTAGCTGGGTGAACAGCACGGTGCTGCTCCTCGACGCGGGATCGAACGTCCACTGCAGGAAGTGCATCTCGGCCCCTTGGTCTGGGTGCGGCACGGGCAGGACGAAGAGCGGGCGGGACCGCGCGAGGCGCTCCATGGCTGTGTAGGTTACGGTGGGGATGGCGGCGCAGAGGGCGCGCGGGGAGGAGGAGTGGTGCAGGCGCCAGATGGCGGAGAGCTCGGTGGGGGGGAGGGTGCGCGCTTTGGGGAGGTCGAGGATGGAGGCGAGCGGCTTTACGCCTGTCGGGTGACGTTGTTGTTGGGACGGCGCTGGCGCTGGTTCGCTGGGAGAAGGGGGAGGTAGCCGATGCACTTGCTGTGCCGCCTCTGTAGAAGCAGCAGCAGTTGTGGTAGCAGCAGAAGCAGTAGTGATAGTAGTGGTGGTAATAGCAGGGGGGGCGCCTTCCTGGCTACGCAGCTCGTCGATTTGGGCGGCGTAGGCGCGCCGCAGCTGGTCGACGTCGGCGTGGCCCTCGGCGCGGGCCTTAGCCTCCAGCTTGGCCCGGTACTTCTCCAGCACGGCGCGGCGCGGCGGCTGCGTCGTGGCCAGGAAGCGCACGTCATGCACGGCCGCCCAGCGCCGTTGGTTCGACGCCCGCAGGCCCCGCGGCGCCTGGCACGTGACGAGGTGCCGCAGCGCGGGGACCCCGCCGGCCGCCGCCATTGATTTTCGATATGGATGCTGCGTTCGCGAAGGAATTTGATCGAAGGAGGGCTGGGAGGGTGGGGGGGCGAGGGGGGTGGTTCTCGTAGGAGGAGGCGATGAGAGCAGGTCAAGGAAGGAGGAGGGAAGTTGCAGAAGATGGATCTGCAAAAAAGGACGTGATAGGAATCTCTTGAGCTTCGATACCGATAAGAAGCACGTGTCCGCCCCGCCCTCTCACATGCCTCGTTAGTACCTACGTAGGTAAGTACGTACGTACGTACGTAGCTTCTGCATATCCGGACCTGCTCCTGCCTCTAGAATGCATGGTTTATGAGGTAGACACGTAACAAACGGCAGAGGCTGACGCTTCCATATTAGCACATTGGACTTGTGCAACTACAGGCATTTGCAAACTATGGATTGCGGGTTACTGGAATAGGACTGAATACCTAGGGTGGTATTTGCGGGGAAGCACGCACATCGATCAGCGCCCTCCTCTTACAAGGCAGGGGCTCTCCTCGACAGGCCGGCGAATTGGGGAACCGTCGAGAAAAGGAAAGGTACGAACTGCGGACTACTCCGACCCTATAAGAGCGGGTGGGAGGTGCATGCCCGCAATGCAGTGGCATAACGTAATGGACAACCTCCTCTCCCCTCTCCTCTTCTGTGCTCCTCCCTTTCACTACCATCTCTCCTCGTCACACCTGTCTCTCCTAACGACGACCGCTGTGCGAATATCTCGATATCTCAGTGTTGCTATGCTATTATTGAATATTCTTCGTACAAAGACACAGCTATCGAGTAGGTAAAGGAATAGCGGCAAGTGACGGGGGGAGGGGTTGGGCCATGACACACACCGGACGCGCCACAGCGCAGGCTCCATCCAGAAGCGATTCGGCTTTTGCGTCCCCCAGCGTTCCCAGGTAAGGAGGCAGGAACGGCAGCGGCGGAGAAAAGCAAACGATGACTCCCGTCCTCTATGCCCGCCTCACTTCTCGACGTGCTCAGTCCTTCGCCCTTCTATGTCTACCAGGCGATGCGAATCTGCAAATCCTCTAAGATAGGTAAGGTAAGAAAGGCCCCATCTATCATGCATTTTCCCCGTCCTGGTCCCTTCATTTGCTGTCCACTCAACCTCGCTCGCTCGCTCACTCTCCACCGACCCCGCACGGGTACAGACGGTAACAACATCGGAGAGGTACGTTTCGTCACCGCCCTGCAAAGCACACGAGTCAAGGGCGCAAAGCCGACCCGTCAAGGCTGGCTAGCCAGTCGGACTTACTGCGCCTGCTCGTCGAGGGTCTTGAAGGTGAACCGCTGGTTCTCCGAACCGTCGGGGAAGGGCACGCCCAGCTCGAACAGCTTCACCAGCACGTGGGTGAACCGCCGGAAGAAGAGATCGTTGTCGGATGCGAACTTCTCCACGTACGACTTGAACTTCTTGTCCTGGATGATCGCCATGTCGGCCGGCAGCATCATGAGCGACCGGGACTCCTTGTCGGTGTACTGCGGGACAGAAAGGAAGACGGTCGCGTTAGTGCTTGTCACCTAGTACGAAAACAGGGGGGAAAGACGTCTTGCTCACCTGTTTGGGACCGTCCCACTTCCTCCACTCCCACTTGGACTCGAGCAGGAGCTTGTAGTAGTCATTGGTGATGACCGTCGGCGAGAACGTCCAGGGGCCGTCGTAGCCCGAGTTCGAGGTGTGGCACCGGCCGACGGCGTGCGCGCCGCACAGTGCGACGATCTCCTCGTCGTCGAAGCCCATGCGGTAGAAGATGTCACGGACGTGCTTGCTGCCCTGGGAGGCGTCCGGGAGGCGGCCGTCGGGCGTGCAGGCCGCCATGTCCTTATCAGAGCGACCGGGACGGTACGGGATCTTGGGGCCTAACATCTCCTGGGTGGCGCAGACGCCACCTAGGATCCACAAGTCTGAGTACGAGATCCAAGGGAACTTCTCTGTAGGCGCGCAAGATGTCAGTCTCCCTCACTTCTTCTCCGAGCGGGGAACGACACTAACGCTTGATAGGCTCCAGGAAGTCACGGGCGTTTATCAGGCCCGCGTTGGCACCGTGCTCTGACTCGGGGGCAAACCGCATGGTGGCGCCGTTGCTGCCACCGGTCTTGGTCTCCTTGTCGTAGGTGCCGCTGCAATGCCAGGCCAGACGGAGCAGCACGGGGCCGTAGCTGCCATCGTCGTACTCGTCATGCTCCTGGATCTTCTTGGCGATCTCGTTGTACACCTCCTGGTAATCCTTGAACTCGGGCTTGAACACCTTGGGCGTCGCGGCCACACCGCCCTGCTGACTGAACCAGTAACCGGCACCACCCACGACGACGGCGCCCGCACCCAGCCACACCCAGCTCGAGCTCGACGACTTCGGTGCCTCGGACGAGTAGAAGCGGCGGCCGGCCTGGTGGCGGAAGGCGGCCCGCGGCGCCGCAGTAGCGAAGGCGCTGCGCGTGGAAGCCCGCGTCACGGCGCGGGCGAATTGGCGGCCGGCGGAAGCCATCTGCGGTTGCGACACGGCGAATGCGACGTCAGACGAGATCCAAACCAGATTCGCTCGGTCCAGATCCAGGCAGGGGAGGAAGGGAGGAAGGGGGATGAGAGAGAGAAAGAAATTCCAGCTACTGGTAGGGCCCGAAGGACAGGTAGAGCCTGGAGGGTTGGGCCACGGCTTGGTGGTATAACAGGGAAAAGGTGGCAACCGAACTGCTGGCCAAGGGAAATATTGGGAAGGGACTTACCTTTCTTTTGCGCAGCGGATGAGGGAGATCAACAGCTAAGCAGGAGGCAAGCTCGGAAGGAGGGAAAAGGAAAAAAGGAGAGTGATATATTGGACTGAGAACAAACTTGGATTTGTCAAGAAAGTTGAGTCACAAGGAGGAAGAAAGAGGGAGAGAGAGACAGGCGAGCAATGGGACGTTCGCTGGGGAGGTAGCTCCGATATCAGCGAGCCGGCCGTTTGCTCCAGTCCTGGCGAAGGTGCCAGGGGCCCGGAGAGGGGATCCCGGAGGCGTGGGCCTGCTGGGAGCTTCAAATGCTGCTGGACCCTGCTGGACCCGGCTGGCAGAACGCAGAAGGAAGTGTGGCAATTGCCTCGACCTGATTGGACTCCGAGGCTGGCTCGCTCCAGGGGTCCCCCACCAGGTGGATTGAGTGGATTTGGCGGGTTCGAACTTTTGCAACGGACGGTACTACCGACGGGACATAGGAAAAACTTTCCAGGTGCCTGGCGCCTTCAGCTTTTCCGCCAGTGCTCAGTAGTTCCCTCACTTCTCTGACTCGACTCTCAGAGGAGGTTACAGACTGTACCTCGTCTGATTCTCAGGTGCAAAGTACAGTAAGGCGGAATCCTTCCCGAAAGATAAGGAAGGGAGCAGATGTCGGGCTGTCCATGCTTTTCCCGCTCATCACGAAAGACGCATACTACCGTTATCCGTGCAACCACAGGCCGACGCTACGCTTATGCGAGTTTTGTATCTCCGTCTTCGGGGACGCAGCGGTATCCGGTAGAGTCAGGGACCCTGGCCCCTAGTATCTGGGGGCAACCTGGGTAACGCTCGAGAACACTCTGGACCCTGCAGTACGTTGTTGCCCTGCTGCCTGCCCGGGGGAGAACTTCGAAAAGGAAAAGTAACCAGAAAGAAAGACGTGCTCAGCTCCTGAAATGAGCCAAACGAGCCGACGCAGCCCACGGCTGCCGGGCTCGGGATTGAACCCTGGGTATCGGGGTCTGCCCACCTGCCTGCGGTGGTGCCGCGGCGCGCGTTTCTCCGGTGGCGAGACGACGTTCCGAGGAGTAAGAACTTAGGATCTGCTTTTTGTCACCTTTTACCCATTGCTTTATGATGAAGCATTTGTCGAAAGAAGGGTGGTAGCGAGTACAGCCTACCAGCCGGCGCATAGGTAAGAAGCAAAGTTTGCGAGGGAATGTCGAGTAATTCGTACGGAGCACTGCTGGGTCGCCCACTCGCTTATCTTTCGGGAAGTGGGCTGACCGAGAATACCTACCTGTAAGTAACTCTAGTCCGCTGAAATCTTAGTAGGACAGTTATCAGTCTGCCTCGGCGCTGACGCACTCGAAGCTGAATGCTAGTTGATGCTAGATATCTAATGCATAAATTTGTTCTTTTCAGGCCATGTGGGATCATACTACTTAAATACCTAGGTAGGTTGCCAATCTTGCTGCGATGCAGTCGCCGCGGGTATGTACCAGAGATGGGTGCTGTCCTTCGTCGGCGCATGCCGAACAATCCCCGCGGCCTCCGTGGCCGGCCTCGTTGGCCTTCGGCTGGTTCCGGCCGCCGCTGGAACGTGACAACTGGCCTATGCCGCCTCTGATAAAGTGCATGCGCCCGCCCACCCTTATCCAGCAGCTATTTGCTATAATGTCAATTCACAAGGCGCCTCGGATGTTGTATGCATGTACCTATGCGTACATGTTCTGAGACTACCTACTATCTAGTACCTATGGGTAGATGCCTAGCTTAGGCACTACCGAGGTTCAAACGGATTGTCACCGAAGGTCAGTTGATGCCCTGCTAAGACTATCAGCGCCCGGTCCATTCTCCCTCACTCCGACTGCCTCACTGAAACGATCTCGGACGCAGCATCAAATTGTCAAAACCAACCCCTTCCATGGCATACCAGCGACGACAGGCCTCCCATTCCTCTCTCCAATCAGTCCTATTTTCCCCTATTGAAAAAGAGGAAGAAGAGAAAAACGCAGGGCACCTAAAAAAAGCTGCCCAGAACAATTATGATACAGAACACTAGCAAAAGCAGTAACAGCAAGTGCTGCCAATCTTGTTACCCCTATCCCTCCCTTCCTAATTGAATTTTAGGAAAAAGTCATTAAGTGAGAACGAAGGGAAAGCCGAAGATCGCCCTTAATGGAAAATGGCGGGTCCCGTGGCTTCAGGATTTGGGTCGGCATGGAGTTGGTAGTAGCTGTAGTACCGGGCCTCGGACTTTTGTCTGTCGGCCTCATCGAACTCTGCTCCGGGTGTGGCGCCGTTGTCCTTCGCACTTGCCTGATCCTTTCCGCCCGCTGAAACCGATGCAGGACTATGGAGGAGAAAAATTCAGAGGTCAGTGTAAGATGCTCGCCGTACGCATCCCAACAATAGCAGTATCTGGGGGGTGGGGCTCACCCAAACAGCTCCCTGTCCAGGAGTAAAAATTGCTTCATCGACTCCTTTCCACCCCGTCGATGAAGATAGTCCAAGTACATCCCGCACAACTCTTTCTTGGCAGCAGCCGAGATGCGACTGCGGGCTTTCATCTCATTGATGATGCCCTTGATGCGCTCTTCGTGCTGCAGCTCCAGTTCAGCGTTGCTGGGTTGGGCCAACTCAAATTCGAGCCACCTCTGCCAGAAGTGGCGGCTGTCGGCGTACCACTGCACGTTCTTCGTGAAGACAGCGCGGGCGTCGTCGACGGAGCCCTTCACCTTCCACAGCATGAAGGCCCACTCGGTGACCAGGGCGGCCTTGGTGAAGAGGTCCACTTCGGGCGAGTCGATCTGCTGCTTGAACACCTCGATCGCCGCGTCCAAGCCGATCTGGCGTCGCTGCAGGTTGGCCCAGGAGATGACGGCTTCCACACAGTTCGGAATCTTGAGCAGGATCGCGTCGTGGATGTCGCGCGCAACGTCAACCCGACCGTGGCTCTCCTCGAAATAGGCAAACTGCAGGCGAATGCCCGGCCTGCTCAAGGGAACGAACAGGGTGACCGCACGTAGGTAGATGTTGCGGACCTCTTCCTCCTTGCCGGGCTGCGCCGACATCCAGCGTGCGTAGCGGAACCAGAACTCCTCGTAAAAGGCGCAGGTTACCAGGCAGCGCTCGTGCAAGAAGACGATGCGCGTGTAGTTTCCCTCCGCCTCCTCGAAGTCGAGGTATTTGCGCCAGTTTGCCAGCTGTTGATGCTCGAGCTCGGTGACGTGGAAGTACGGCCTCTTGATCTCCGCTTCATAGGTCCAGCGCTTGTTCGTCTCTGCCTGCGTCTTGCCGAATGTGTCATAAAACAAGCCGTCAACCTTGGCTCGTAGCTCGCGCTCCATGTCGGATTCCGTATGCGTCACGCCGTACGTGGCCGCTTCGGCCTCCACCATCTTGCGGAAGCCATCCAAGACCTCCGGGGACACGAGGTCGCCCAGCGGCTGGCTCTGAGAGAGCTGACGGAAACGCTGGTAGTATCGAGCATACTGATGCATCGGAATCTCGATGACGCGGGTAAGGATCGCGAAGATTTTGTCTTGCGCTTCCTGGCGTTCCTCATACTCGATGTACTTGTCCCAGAACGGATGGGCGAGGAAGTCTAGACCCACGTGGTCCGCAGCTCGCTCGAAGAGTCTAGTGGAGGACGTCAGCGAATCCTGCCCGTTAGTCTGGGGAAGGGAGGAAGAGAGGGGGGAGGGAGTAGGGAGGAGGGGGGGCTTGGGAAAAGGAGTGCAAATACAGGAAAGGGAACGCGTGTGAGCGGCGAATCCTCTTTTCTCGATCCACTATTTTTCTTTATCCAATGCAGTCCCCAACATAGAACAATTGCTTCTCCAAGGTGGTGCTGCGGACAGGAAAACGCGAGGGGAGGCTTCAACAGCGTGGTCAAGAGTGTGTCATGGAGCAGCAGAGCAGAGCCTAGGATTTATTGTGAGAGAACGCTCCCAGCTCATCACGGCTGTCTCTTTCGTTGGATTCTCACCGTGGAGATCGTATTGATTTCAGCGGAAGCTCTGCGGGCCAGCGGCTTCCCGTGGCCGTGGCGTGGCCGCTCGTCGTAGCTCTGCTCGTGGTGCGGTTATGGGGAAGGAAATCATCTCCAGCTGCACTTACTCTCGAACCAGGTGAGGGACGTGGGTGGTCTCCATCTTGAAGGAGCAGTATTCGGTCCATAGATCCACCGAGTTGGTGATGCTTGCGCAGCCTCGCTCATATACCATCTCGGCAGACTCGGGGCCCGAGATGTTGAACTCGAGGTCGGCGTACTTCTTCCAGTAGCCGAAGAGGAGAGGGAATTTGAGAAGGAACCGATCGTACGCGTCGCGCAGAGTCGCGAGCGCCTGCGGGCTCGAGTTCCGGTTGAGGCCGCCATCGAGACCCTCGCAGTAGCGTACTAGTTTCTCCCACGCTTCGAAGCTGTCCGGATCGGCTTCCTACATGAACGTATGCGCCGGTTAGCGGTCAAGAACAGAGAGCAAGAAAAACAACAGACAGGGCTCGAGGAGGGAATAGGGGAGTTTTACAACATACAACTTCGGCGTTGAGGCGCCGGATCTCCTCGTTCTCCTCTTCGGAGCCTCCATAGTTGCTAAAATCGCCCATTTTTTCGCTTCTTGGTTTCTGAAATTTTCTGGTTTTATCAAGCGATCCAAGCGATATTGCCGATGGTTTCTGTAGCGGAATGCAGTGAGAAAGAAGATAGAATGGGATATATGTCAACGGGGTCTGGCTGATCTAGGTGGCCGCTCTTGGGAGCAATAAGGAGATGTGCTTCAGTAAAAGAGAAATGAAGGCTGGGGTGGCTGGCAGAAAAAGCTGATTGAGATCTGGATGCTTGACCGAATTCTGTTCTGTCCAATAAAAATTGAGTATTGCAACATTATCCCCACTGAGTCCCTAGCTGTTAGATAAGCAGATAGTTGAGCCTCCCCAGCTGGAGCCAGCAGCCCCTCTAGTTTGATGCACGTAACCGATATTATTCTTCCATTCACTTGGTCTGTGCGTTTCTGGGGCTCCATCATCAATTTCTGCAGTGGGCTGTCGGCAGAACTGAATCTTTTCTTCCTTCATGGCTGGTGATGATTTTGAAATTTTATGATAGGAAGAGACTGAATCTCCTTATGGGAGCTCATGATCTCATTTCAACAAATTGTATCTGAAGCCCCAATCTATGCAAACTGTACAGTGCAGTTGCACCATTGCTCGCATGATATGAATATCCTCTGTCCTGGAGCTGGCCTCAGTCGATTTACCGCTGGCTGGCAGCTTTTTCTTTTCCTTTTCCTCTTAGTCTTCATCTCCCGTCTCTTTGCCTGCCTTCCCCATTTCATATTAGCTGCCAGCTTCCGGTCAGTTTCCGGATAAGGCTATAATCGTCGCATCTGCACGTCTCGCTTCTTCATGGCAGCCATTTGATGGTATTCTTGTGATCTACATATTTTTAATAAGTGTTGGCTGGTACATGAACATTGGGCAGCACCTCTTGGCCACTAGCGAACGTGGCGACTATCATGTATTCATGACCTCTACAATAAAGAAAGCCCAAGTTTTTTATTTTCACTCACTCTTGGCATGTACGAGTGGCAGACCCCAGACGCCCTTATCTCACTCCGACCAACCCTCTCATAGCTGCTTGCCTGCCTTACTATTTAAGCGATAGTTGTGCTACTATCCTAGGTGCACCTAGCAGATACTACTGGGGGCAGAAGGTATTTAACTATTCAGTATTAAATAGTACCTGCTCACTGTACAGCATGGAACCTCACCCTTCAAGGTCCCCCCCAAAGATGGAGGCGGTAAGAGAAGGAGGGACTTTACTGTGCCCCGCCATTCGCCCTTCTTAGTGCAAGGTAATAGCAGCCTTACAGATCACTGGCCGGCAGTCCCTATCGGTGCTAAGTGGACTGGACAGGCCAGCCTAAACCGGCCTGCGTCATTCCTGCGACCACTGAACTGCGATCTGTCGTCACACCGAATTTTTGGGCACAAGTTAGATGCCAGACGACACGAGACACTTGTAGTACTTCAGCTGTGTACCTCAGCGGGTCGCAACATCTCCATCGCCAAGGGAAAAGCACAGTCTGAGCATGTACAGCGACGCCATAAAACAAAACGCTCCCTGTGACACAACCGTGCCTCCTCTCTGAGCCAAGTCCCCGTGGCTGCCACTTGATCCGTTTCGCGCGAGTGATGTGCTCCTCCTCCTGCCCTACGCACCCGCCGTCTCAAACTCCTCTCGACGTCGCAACATGGATACGCTACCCGGCGCCGGTTTCTGGACCGGCCAGGCGCCGTCCCCAGAGAAGTCGAGCCGGCTCCTGATCCGCGACTATCCCCACCGCGCAATTGCTATAGTCTCCGACTCCTACGCCCTCATTTTCCGCTACAGCGCGACGACGAGCGAGGCGATTGCGAATGGCTCCCTGGCTTCCGTGGCCTCCGCCAGGCCGAGAGGGGGTGAAGGCGGCGCCTCCAAGTGCATAGTCGAATTCTCCCAGACGTCGAAGCGGTTGCTGAACGACTACCGTCCGTTGACGCCACGTCCGATCTTTGGAACACTGGGGCTCATGTCCATAAATGGGGATGTCTTTGTGTGTGTTATCACGCAGGCATCGAGGGTCGCGACGTTGCGCCCGGGGGAGACGATCGAGAGAATATCGATGGTCGAGTTCTTCTGCCTCAACAGCAGTGAATACGACGACGTCCTGTCCGTCGAGCCGTGGGACGTCGAGGCCGATGCCTCCCCAGGTTATGGCCAAGGCCTCAGCCGGAGGGACGGGACGATAGAGCACCCCTGCCACGAGCTTCAGAAACTTCTGGGCAACGGGAGCTTCTACTACAGCACGGATTTCGACCTGACGAACCGGCTACAGGACAGGTACGATACGTCTCTATATTTGCAGAGGGATTATTAAGTCGACCCCTCTGACATGTGCCCGTGCTAGATCGGCCGATGCGTCTACGTTTGACGTGGACAATTTCGACGAGTCGTTCCTCTGGAACTCGTTCATGATCCAGCCCTTGATTCAGTTTCGCTCCCGCCTGCTGTCCCACGAACGCGAGGCTTTGGATACTTCGAGGATCCTCACCTCAGCCATCCGAGGATTCTGCCTGACCATGACCGTGCCTCAGTCTGCAGCGCCTCTGCGGGTGACACGCTCCGGCATGCCTTCGTACCTGACTGTCATATCGCGTCTGTCCTGTAGGCGGGCGGGAACAAGGTTCAACGCACGGGGGATAGACGATGACGGAAACGTAGCCAACTTTGTGGAGACGGAGACGATATACTGGAGCCCGTCTGGCGTGCTCTTCTCGTATGCCCAGGTGCGAGGCTCGGTCCCTGTCTTCTGGGAGCAGTCCGCCGGTCTCATCCCGGGCCTCCAGAAGATCACGATCACGCGGTCCCCAGACGGGGCGCAGCCGGCTTTCGATAAGCATTTTGACGACCTGGAGCAGACATACGGGGCCGTTCACGTAATCAATCTGCTCAGCGAGGCAAAGCCTGGTGAAGCGGAGCTGAGCGACTGCTTCCGCTACGGCATCCAACATTGCCCGCTGGGCCGGAGGGGGGAGAAATCCGATTACGACCATGCGCTCTTGACGGCGACGGAGTATGATTTCCACGCCGAGACCAAAGGGCCGGCTGGGTATGATGCGGCGCAGCAGATCCGTCGATACATTGAGAACTCGGCCGACGGCTTTGCGTACTACCTTGCCGAGGAAGTGGACGACGCGAGAGAGGCGGCTGCGCAGCCGGCCGGCGGCAGTCGCCGGTTCGTCGTTGTTCTGCAGCAAGAGGGCGTCTTTCGCACGAACTGTCTGGACTGCCTGGACCGGACCAACCTCATCCAGACGATCATCTCGCAGATGGCCGTCGAGGCTTTCCTGGGCCATAGAGGAGTGTCCGCGCCGCCTGACTTCTGGCTGCGCCATTCCAGTATCTGGGCAGATAACGGTGATGCCCTGTCCAGGATTTACGCCGGCACGGGGGCCTTGAAATCGTCGTTCACGAGACACGGCAAGATGTCGCTAGCCGGCGCCATCGCCGACGCCCGGAAGTCGGCCACGAGGTTGTACATCAATAATTTCACCGACAAGGCGAGGCAGAATACCATTGACCTGCTCCTCGGGAGGATATACGGGCAGACCGCGGTCGTTCTGTACGACCCGATCAGCGACTTCGTCGCGGCTGAGCTCAACAAGCGGAGCGCGGAATTCTCGTCGTCCGAGGGTATATCGATGTGAGTAAACGGCTGCGGTCGGCGCCCGCTTCAGTCCACGTATATAGATGTACCTAGCTAACTTGGTGACACAGGTGGGTTGGGACTTTCAACCTCAACGGCCGCACCGAAGGGATCGACGAGGACCTGTCCCCTTGGCTGTGCCCAGAGCTCGCGGGATGGTCGCAACCAGAGATCGTTGCCGTGGGCTTCCAAGAGATTGTGGAGCTAAGCCCGCAGCAGATCATGAACAGCGACCCGAGGGCGAAACAGATGTGGGAGGGCGCCGTCAGGCGTACCTTGAACAAGCACGCGGCGACCACCGGAGGCGAGAGTTACGTATTGCTCCGGAGCGGGCAGCTCGTCGGCGCCGCGTTGTGCATCTTTGTCAAGGCCTCGATCCTGAACAAGATTAAGAACGTCGAGGGAAGCGTCAAGAAGACGGGCATGTCCGGGATGGCCGGAAACAAGGGCGCGGTCGCCATACGACTGGACTATGCAAACACCCCGATCTGCTTTGTGACGGCGCACCTGGCCGCAGGCTTTGCGAATTACGAGGAGAGGAATAAGGACTACGCGACGATCCACCACGGCCTACGGTTCCAGCGGAACAGGGGCATCGACGACCACGACACTGTAATCTGGTTCGGAGACTTCAACTACCGCATCGGGCTCAACCGCGAACGAGCCATGGAGCTCATCAGCCGGGGGGACATCCCGAGCCTCTACGAAAATGACCAGCTGAACCTGCAGATGCTCGCCGGCCTGTCGTTCCCATTCTACTCGGAGGCGCGGATCGGGTTCTTGCCGACGTACAAGTTCGACGTCGGGAAGGACGAGTACGACACGTCGGAAAAGCAGCGCATTCCGGCGTGGACAGACCGGATCCTCCGCAAAGGGGCTAACATCCGACAGACGTCATACAGCTCGGCGCCCCTGAGATTCTCGGACCACCGGCCGGTCTTCGCGACCTTCCAGTGCACGGTCAGCCTCGTAGATGAGCCCCTGCGCGACAAGATCAGTCGGGAGATCTACGAGCGGCGGAAGGCCGAGGTTGGAGACGCCACCGCCAATATCAATACGGAGGATACCGACGACGAGGACCTCATCGGCTACGACGCGATCGAGCCGGGCCTTCCGGCCGCGAGTTCCGACCGGCAGAAGTGGTGGCTCGAAAACGGGAAGATGGCTCGTTCTACCGTCCAGCCTCCTCCCCCGCTCAACACGGCGACCCATATGACCATTCTCAACCCCAACAGACCCTCCAACCCATTTGTGCCGACCGACGAGCCCGATTGGGTCACCGTTCCGAGGTCGGAATCCAGGCTCTCTTCCTTCTCGAGCATGTCCAGCTCCCCGTATGAGAAGATCAACTACTCGACCGTCCTCTCATCCTCCGCATCCGGTCAGGCGCCCAGAAAGCTGCCACCACCCTACGACCCGTCAGCTCTCGCTGGCAAAGGCGTTCGGTTGAACTCCGTGGAAGACTTCGGTCACGGCCAGGCGGCGGCAGCACAGAGGCAGGACACGCCACCTCCACCACCCCCTCCGAGACGACAAGCAGGGGCAACACCACCCAAGACGGAGGCACCGTCCATAGCTCAGCTACCCTCGCGAAAGCCGACGGCGACGCTTATCGGGCCTGACGTTCAGCAGCCTCCCAAACAGCTATCGGCACAAAGGTCTACCCCTGCTCCGCCGGCTTCACGATCGATCTCGACTTCCACCTCCTCGGCCCCATCTCAGGCAACCCCGAGACCGAAGGCGGCGCCCCCCGTGGCGAAGAAGCCGGCGCACCTCATATCTTTGTCGCCGTCAGACGGCAGCCCCCACCTTTCCTCCCCGAATCCAGAGCCGGAATCGGCGCCTCGAGCCGACATTCTATCCGGGCGAGTACCTTCAACTAAAAGTTTACGGCGCGAGGCCACGGAACACACATCCGCGGAAGGGCGCGCGGCCAGTCGGGAACGCGATGCGGCCGGCCCGCCAAAACCGCCGAGGAGGGCCGGAACATCACCGACGACCGTGCCGATTCGGAAAGCCGTGCCTGCGCCGGCGGCGGGAAGCTTCGCAGGCCCGCCTAGCTCCGACCCCCGGCCGCCACTCCCTGGCCGGAAGCCGACTGCTTCGAGCAAGCTGCCGCTACCGCCCTCCGGCGCCGGGGCAAGGAGCCAGCCAGATATCGACCTGTTGAGCGATGATATACGCGAGGGGGATGGGGATGTAAAAGGCTGGCAGGCTCTCAAGCCTATGTAGAGATGGAGGAGCAGGTTCGCTACGAATGCGCGCGTAAGGCGTAAGAAGGCGGCACGCGCCTGTTGCTTGCTTTTCCTAGGTTATCTGCTATATGATTCATGAAAGGGATCCTCTAAAAGGTCGTCGGGTTTGTCTGTGCCAGCGGGAGTTGGTCGTCCGTTACAGTCGGGAGCACAAAAAGTGCAAGTAGAGGTCCGGCGTATGGAGGTGTTTCCGGCTTCTCATTTTCTATCTCCCTAGGTATTTTTGAAGGATAGGACTGTTTAGGCCTAGCAAGCACGAGGAAGTGGCTTCGATATATTCTCTCACGCGCCGATCGATGTTCTAGCGAGATAATATCAAACACTCGCTAGCGTGCAGTAGAAGATGCCGATTCTGCAAAAACCAAATTTGGAGGTCTGGGTGGCTGCGCTACAGTATGCGCCACATTATGCGCCACAACATACAATTTTTTGGGGCCAAACAGCTTCCCACTTCCACTTCGGGGTTCCACGAGCCCCATTTAGGCATCCCTACTTACATCTACTTGACATCAGGTCGCGTTGCGTCTCCTACTTCCCGGAGAGGTTTCCCCGCTTCGGGTCTTGGAATATGAGTTCCAGCCAGGAGGAGCACAGCCAAGCGCGAACCGAACGAAGCATGGCCGTCTTCCGGCTGCGCCACCTAAATTCGCTCGATTATTCGGTGATGCGGTCCCGATGCTGCTGGCAGTACCACATCGCGGCGGCGCGGATCAGCGATGTGAAACTCATCCCCAAGTACCAGAAGGCTCTGACAGAGAGCCAGGACCTCCTGCGGGTGGACCGGGTCTCGTCTGTGATAGATGACCCCTCGGTGGGCGCGCAGGGCAAGAAATGCCTGCTCCTGAGTGCGGACATCTCTCCGAACAGTGCGTAACGAACCGCGCTCGTTGTTTTTATACGCCATGCCGGCGTCAGACGGTTGATTTGCTTACAGATATTGCTATTTCATAGATCCGATCACCTGGGGCGATGTGATCAAGGAGGGCCTCGAGCGAGGGGAGCTGGCAGGCATCATCACCTACCCCCTCGAGCTGGACTATGACTACTGGACCGCTCGTAAGTCTTCCTTGGGGAAAGTCAGAAAAAGTATAACACGACTGGGGAATGGACGGCTAACCACCCGCAAAAGGCGATGTTCTCGCCGCACTACTACCGGAGGAGTTTCACGACGATATCCCTACCGGCTTCAACACTGCAGGCCACGTCGGTTCGTATAAATTTCCCTCTCTTCACCCCATTTTCTTTTTCTAAAAAAAAATTCTTTGATCTATGGCGCGCCTCAAATGCTGATGACTGAGTAGCCCACCTGAACCTGAGAGAGCGGTTCCAGCCTTACAAGGAAGTGGTCGCGCAGGTACTGTTGGACAAGAACCCGCACATCAAGACCGTAATCAATAAGACGGATACGGTTGGCACGGAGTCCGAGTTCCGCACCTTCAGCTACGAGGTCCTGGCCGGCCCCGACGACCTCAACGTGGAGGTTAGAGAGAACAACTGCGTGTACAAGTTTGATTATGCCAAGGTGTACTGGAACAGCAAGCTCGAAAAGGAGCACACGAGGCTCATCAACCTCTTCCGACCGGGCGAGGTCGTCTGCGACGTCATGGCGGGCATCGGTCCCTTCGCCGTCCCAGCCGGCAAGAAGGGCGTCTTCGTATGGGCCAACGACATGAACCCGGAGAGTTATCACTACCTGAAAGACTCTATGGAGCGCAACAAGGTAAGCAAATTGCGATCGGCCCACCTTTTGTTTGCTTACCTGCGCATACTCTAACTGGCCCACAGGCATCCAACTACGTCCGCGCCTTCAACGAAGATGGCATGACGTTCATCAGGAAGGCGGCGGACCTGGTCTTGGCTGCTGCCGCCAACGGCGAGTACGTCGAGATCAGCCCGAAGCCGGCGTCGCGGAAGAGGAGGGCTTCGAACCAGGAGCAGCAGCCGCTGACACGAATCCCTATCCCGCCAACGATTTCCCATTACGTGATGAACCTCCCTGCATCCGCCATCTCCTTCTTACCACGTTTCCGCGGGCTGTACGCCGGCCACGAGGCCCTCTTCGCGCCCAACACGACGACCAAGCTGCCGCTAGTCCACGTCCACTGCTTCGCGGTGAAGAGCGACGACGACGTGCCCAAGCTGGACATCTGCGAGAGGATCAGCAAGGAGCTGGGCCTGGTCATGACGCTGGGCGACACGGAGCGGGAGCGCGAGGTAGCGGTCCACCTCGTGCGAGCCGTGGCGCCGCACAAATCCATGTTCTGCGCGACCTTCCGATTACCTCCCGAGGTAGCATTTGCTCCGAGACGAGATGGGCAAGAAGGTCCCCAGAATGATCAGGAGAGCTGAGATGGCGAGTCATGAGAGTCTGCTAAAGCAGAGAGGGGAAAACAGCCACTCTGGCCCCTCCCCTCCCCGAAAGGAGCGGTCTCCCTCCTTCTCCGTCGGCTTCTTTGGTCCGTCCGTGAGAGGGTTCTCGTCCTGCAAGAATCCTTGGTGGAAGTTCGGAGATTGGTGAGTGGGTGCTACTCCGGAAGAGAGAGAGAGAGAGAATTGGACGAAGGAAAACAGGACGGGTCAGATGGTAGAGAGGACGGAGAGGGGAGAGAAGAGGAGAGGGAGGGAGAGAGAAAAGTGGTTGGCTATGCGACCCTCTCGCCCTTCCCCACCCCTCTCCCCCTGAAGGCGAGAAAATAGCCTAGACGTCGGAAGGGGCGGAAGCTGGCCGGCTCGCGAAGGCAGTTTTATTGCTACTTCGTACCTCGAGTCCTTCCGTTGGTACCACGAAGCACGTACGTTGTAGATACCTACGTAGTAGTCAAGGGGATAACTACCTCGTCGGATACACGTCCGCTACCTACTAGCCTTAGTCCCCGTGGGTGGGTAGATCCGTAGGAAACGCGCTATAGGAGGGAAGGACCGAGCAGTGCCGGTCTCGTCCGGTTCTGCCCCCCCCGGTGTCCTCACCGGTCCCCATCAGCCCCATCCAGTCCCCCTAGGCTGCTACCCTCCTCTCGACTGTATAGAGCACACCGGCCGTGTCTGCTGCATTGCTGCGGCGACGCGACAGCGCAGCAGCGCAGCAACGCAGGGAGAGAAGGAGAGAGGGGGAGAAAGAGAGAAATAAAATCACCGCCTATCAAACGGCCCTGGTCGTCCTGGGGGCCTCGGTGGTTGGCCGTTCGCTATCGGCGCTTGGGAGGTCCAGACCCGTCTTCTCATTTTTTTCCCCCTTCCTTCCCCCCCTTCCATCCCTCCCCTTCCCTTCTCCCCTCCCCCCTCGGCTTGCGCTCGGCCTCGGAAGCGTGTGTGCGTGTGTGCGTGCGAGTGTGTGTGTGCGTTGTCAAGGGTCGAGAACCAAAGATGGATGAATCAAGGCGAGGGTCGGGAAATGCGGAATTCCCATCCCATCTGACCATGGGCGGTTCAACCGCCCGTGTACGTATTTTCGTAGCAAGGCACCCACCTACCTACCTACCTTGCCTATTACAGGACAGGTACTTACCTATAGTGTTACTCCGCCCCGTGGTGGTTGTCGGACGGGTTGCGAAATGGGTGTGAGGGCGAAGAATGCAGGAATGCACGCGAACTTGAACTGGCTGTCGTCGGCTCAAGTCTCCGGTTGAAGACGGTCTCACCATCTAGTACTTACTGTTGTTGTAGCTACCTACCTACCTATGTATGTACCTACGTTAGGAATCTACCTTAAGAGCATTGAAGCAAAGACAAAACAACCAAACTAACATCATACCTTTCATAGTTGGCACATGCAGACCTTGAAAGTAGAATAGAAGAGGATGAGAGAGACCAGCAATTAGGGGAATACCTGCAGCGACGCTTCCTTTTTTTTCCTTTTATTTCTTTGGTAGCAAGGCGGCAGCGAAGGGGGGACCCCTTCACGCGAAAACGACAGGTCAAAAAAAAAATTTAAGGGTCCCCCTCCCCCCCTCCCCTCTCGGCAAACAACGCAACAGCGCGGCTCGAAACGAAGCGGCAGAGCCCAGAAAAAAGGGAAGAGAGTAGAGAGCCAGAGCCACGGAAGAAACATTACAGAGAGAAAGACAAGATAGGTGCCTAGAGAGAGCAGCAAATCAGGCCCCGCGCTCATTCCAGCCGAGAGGGACCCTGGGGAGGGGGCACGGGCTCGGATTGGATAGAACGGAGGGCTGACTGACGCTACCGGCACCGCACCACCATCTCTGGTATTTTGTGATAGCTCATCTGCAGCTCGCGCCGCGCGCGAGTACGGAGTCAAGGGAAGAAGACGACGACGTCGAGGATGAGTGGGTGGTTGTGTGGGTGGGTGGTTCTCGCCAGCTATCCAGCCATCCAGCCAGCCATCCACCCATCCTGCGAGGCGCAAGGGAGAGGAAACAATAACATGGGCGAGGTGCACACGGCGGCGGTCTGGAAGGGGCGATGGCGCGAGGGCACCCTGATAGGTAAGCTATGGTAGGTTCCTGTAGGTAGGCAACCATAGCCCCCCCTTTCGTACGTACCACCACAAGATTGTCCCCCTGTGCCCCTGCTGCAGTGAGTCGAACTAAGTACCTGCCATTATGCATACCACTTAAGCTTGGGGGTAGTTTGTACATAGGCAGGTAAGAAGGGAGGAAGGTAAACACAGAGGGGACTGACATGTGAACGAACACGTAGGACGAGGAAAGAGAAAACCACACCCACCCACCCTCTTTCTTCCTTTCCCGTTTTACCAGAATGTCCCGGCCCCCTTCGTGCCACCGCACCCTATTCTTATTCCGCTGCACAAGGTCGAACGTCCGAGCTGCGTACTAGTGGGTGGGGGTGCTGGCGAACGTACGGGGCTATCACGGCGAGGCGAGGCGAGACAGGGAGGTAAATTGTCCCGTCTCAGATTCTCAGATCACAAGGTCTTGGTTCAAGCAGCGGCCCTGTCCGTCCGTCCGCCCGTCACGCAGGGAGAAATACAGGAAGATAGAGGTGTGTGGTGTGTTGGAGGGGACCCGGTCGCTCAAGGTAAAGAAAGTGTGGTTGCCCAAAAAGAGTCCCCTACAGACCGGCCCAGCCTCGTCCGCTGCCGGCCCCCAATCCATTCCAATTCCGGCCTAACAACAGCTGTATCCCACGTGTCCCACCCCCGACCCGACTCGACCTAACCTGGGATTAGACCGACTGACCCTGATTGACTAACCCCGACCGCCTGCCTCCTTTCCAGAAGACAAGGCCGGACCGTCTGCCGTGCTACGGCGGGGAGGATTGGCAGTCTATCTAGATACCTACGCTATCTTCCGATAGAGGAGGAAAGGCGGACACACGCGAGCAGGTCAGTCGGTCGGTCTGTTGAGTCAGCGGCGAGTCAGGCCACAGCCTCGGGATGGGAGAGGACGGCCCCAAAAGCGCGCGATATCCGCGCCTCGAACTGCTGTTTCGAATTGCGGCGGCAGCCGAGTCCACTCCTCCACGTACGGATGTACCGCTAGCGCTACCGCTGCTACCTTGCCTTACCTGACTTGTATCTCGCCTTATGACTTACTACAAGGGATCGACTCTTTCCGAACGAAGCGAAGCCGAAAATGAATAACGATGAAGGGATACAGATAGATAAGTACTTTTGCACTACTCGCGTACCATTCTATAGTCTGCTACAGGAGGCATCTATCTACAGGTAGGTTCAATCTACATGGTAGTATCGCAAGGGGGGGTTCCATTGCGGTCTCGGTCTCCGGCTCGGACAGGGGGTTCCGACGGATGTGGTTGGTTCTAGCTACCTACCTTCCTGAGTATTGAGGTTTAATGTACCTAGTCCAGCCATCCAGCCATGCTGCTCTGTGCCTGTCTCTCTCTGCCTGCCTGCCTGCCCGCCCGTCTAGTCGAGAAGGGCTAGTGACTTCATACCTACCTACTTACAGACCCATGAATACACATACTAACCTAAGTCGATATTAGAAGCTAAGCACTACTTCCCGCCGGTTTAACGGGCAAGGTGGTGCGCTCAGCTGCGCAATGACGAGATGCTGAGGTGAATCTCCCTTTTTGTTTTTTTTTTTTCATTTCTTTTTTTCCTTACTCAGGTACTCACTATCCATACCTTCTCGTCTTGTCTCTATGTTAGTAACTAAGAATACGCCTACCCACCTAGGCACGTACTAGGCATGCCCACCCCAGCCAATCCTCGAGGAGCAAGAGGAAACCGACCTCTCTCTCTCCCCGCCGGATTCGGAAAAGCCGGAGGAAGCTCTCCCTCCTTATCCGACGCTGACGACGTCGGATGGGGACAGAATATCCAATATGCGCGACGACAATTCGCGTATGAAAAAGCAACTTGAAGGGCGAGCCGGCTGGGCCTACCTACAGTAGCGATGTCGGAGCGGGTAATGGCGTTGGAAGTGTCTCGCCGTCGCCTGCGCTGGTTCGTTTCTTGGAAGGGGGGGGGGGGGTGTTGTAGCTACCAAGAGTTCCGACCTCTGTCATGGGAGAAGCTCCATTCTAGCTCCCGGTACTTAGCCATGCTAGCGATGAACACCTCTCCCTTTTCCTTTCTCTTTTTTCTGTGTCTTTTCAATGTACGCATATACGTTATATCCAGGACAAGAATAGCCAATGAAGTAGCCACGCGGGGTTGTCCGTCGAGAGGTCTGTCGGGAACTAGATTGTCAAGGTGTGGCAGGTATTTTACTTTTGCTTGTTTACCTATCATATAGGTAGGTACCTGCCAGTAGCTACGGCCGGCCAGTCACCCTGCTTTCCTGGGCTGCATACACGCACGCCATTTTGCCTTATTGCTGCCATGTGACGAGAGTCTGTACAAGTATGAGCGAGGACGAATTCTGACACAGAGAAGCCGACCTGTGTGCATGGGTGTAGCTCTACAAGTAGTCGGTAAAGCTGAAATGCAGGAGATAAGTGGACACCGCAACTGCAGCTAGCAAGTACCGGTGAAGAGCGGAGGACGGGGCCGGTGAAAAATATATGCATCAAAAACCATCAGGGTAGGAGGTCATCCATACAGTACAAGAAGATACTTGGCAGGAAGGGGAAGGAAAGCCAGAAAGAGAAAAGCGGTTAGGGCGGGGTCATGGGCATGGGCATGCTTGGACATGGCATATGGTGTGCTCCGTAGCGGAGCGGACGCCCTCGGATGGACATAGGAAAGGCTGTGGTTCGATAGGCCCGGAGGTTTCCATCCCATCCCGTCCCTTCTCGCTTCGGCCGATAAGAAAGGAAGAAGGCCCGGGGCCGAGGATAAAGAGAGATAAAGAGAAAGAGAGAGACAGAGGAGAGAAAGATCGACCGGGCTGGACCGTCCCAGCCCGGCCTGGGTGACGGGCAGCCTTGTTTTTCCTCTTTTTTTTTTGCTCTCCAGGCGGAACGGAATCCGGCACCCGAACGGGTAGGCGGGCGGCGTTGCACTTCTGTCGCCTACGCGGGCTTTCTTCCCTTACGATGAGCAACAAAGATAACAGGCACTCCGTGCAGTACCGTGCTATCTCTTCCTTCCTACCTTTCATCCTCACCTTGGTAATTTTACCCAGAGTATTGTTATTCTAGGATTATGTGCTCCGCACGATAAGGCGAGCGAGGAGTTATTCCTTCGTTCTGCGGGCCTCCTCGAGAGAAGGAGGGAGCTCGAAGTTAAGGCGAGCATTTGCCCGAGAGAAACCCCCTTGCCCCGTACGGAGTAGTCTGGTCGTTATACGGGGCCGGACTTTTGCGGGCTGCATGACAGGGTAGAAGGGCGCTACTCGTAGATAGTACGGAATACGGAGCAGGGCCCCGTTCGGAGCAAAACCTGCAGCCGTTAGTGCCAGTTCCCGCCTAGAGTAGCCTGCGCTTTCCTTGAACTACTACGGACGGAGCACCGACCTAGCACGCCTACTAACCTCGCTATCGCAAGCGCAACGCACTACCTTTCTGAGACCTGTACTTATTGATCTTATCGACAGGGAAGGGGGAGGGAGAGAATTGGCCCGGGATGGGAGGAAGGCGTTCGATTGGTTGGTTGCCGCCGCTCGCTTGCCACCTTCGCGAACGAACCGGAGTCAGCCGTTGGTTTCCCATACGATAGAGCAGCCATGGGTATTTATTTCACGGCCAAGATGCAGTCCGTTTTTCGTCCCAGGATTTGTCTCTTTTCCCATGTGGCCATCCGTGTGGGACGGCCGTCAGTCGCGATCTGCAGCCTGAATCAGGTCAGAGGAGGAGAGGAGAGAGGAGGATCGTGCAATTGGGCACCTAATCGCCCAGCTGACGAGAGAAGCGGAGGAGAACGGAGAAGGAAAAAATATAAACAGAAGGAGAGGAGAGCCAGAGCCCGACCCGAAGACCCCTGTCGGTGGGAGCCAATTCCGTAGGAATTGAAGCCGGATTTTTTTTTATTGTTTTCCTTTCTTTCGTGCCTGCCCTGCATACGACGCGATAGCCGTCAGTTCCCTTATTGCGACTCAGCATGTCGCAAGGAGGAAAAGAGAAGGGTAAGAAGAGGCGAGGCGGGGGAGGTGGCACGGTGGGGGTTGCGGTGAGGCCCTGGCTTTGGCCTACGATAGGATAGAACGTTTAGCCACCCGTTTACCCGTAGGGGACCCTCTCCATCTGCCGTAATACGCCTCTCTCTCCTGTACTTGTAGAGAGACTCGGTAGTAGTAGCCCAGACGGAGCAAATTCCTAGCGGTTCCGCCTCGCCGCTGGCGTTTCAAAAAACTCCAACGTCGTGGCACAGGTGGAGAGATAAGGAAAAAAACGCCGCCGGAGTAAAAGAAGTGGCTGCTCGTAGCACTAACCAGCTGCATGGGAGAGCTTCCCCGAGATAGGTAGTAGCTCAATGGTTGTATGTAATAGATTGCGGCTGGCTCGTGGCGTGGGCTAGATAGTTGCAGCTCATGGATGTCAGGTTAGGGAAAACACGGGAAGGATTCTTTGCAGACCGCCGACGGCCTCTCGCTCTTTGTTTCTGTTTGCGAGGACCTCAGAAATTGTGCCTAGGTGTACGGCGGCCCGTCCACCGTAGCTTTGGCCGTCGCCCGCCGCCGCCCCCGTCGCCACTCTGTCCCCGCCTTTTTCCACAGCTTCCGATGGGCGGTGGTGCTGGAAGAGTGCAGCGCCCACCTCCCTTACCCATTCCTTCACTCGCCCATATCGCAAGCACGCCCCAAAACTAGTTGAACAAATGATAGCAGAAGGAGAAGAAAGAGAAGGGGAGAAGGGGAAAAAGGGAAAAAAGAAAAATATCTGAGAAGAGAGGGGAAGCAGCATGCAAGGGGGAGGGGAGAAAAATCAAAATCAAGCTTCGTCGCTGTGCGACCGAAGCGACGGAGGGAACCCCCACAGAATAACGCGAACTCGGACCCGAAATCTGGGAAAAGAGGGAGGCGCGGACGGGAGGGAGGGACGCACAAGAGGCAGACAAAGAGAGGGAAAAAGAAAAAAGAGAGGCTAACGAGAGAGGATAAAAAGCAAAGTTTGCTTCGTGGACCCTGTGACCCGGGAAAAGGTGTGTGAGCACAAGCAGTGAAGCAGCACCGACGGTCGAGGCGACGACCGCCACGGCGGCACGGTTACGGCTTTCAGTTAGTGGTTGTTAGTTGGTGGTCACCTCGAGTATCTGTACGGTCTACCTAGCACAGCAATTGAACGGGATGGAGGGTGGGGGTGTTTGTTTCCTTTCCCTTTCGGCCCCATTCTCAGTCGGCCGTCAGTCCCACCACACCCCTCTGGCTCTAGGCTCTTTCCCTTTCCGCCCATTTGCTTGCATCTGCACCGGCACCGGCACTTCGTCGCTTCGAGTTATCGAACGAACACGAGCCCGTCGGTCGGCGGCGGTGGTGGTGAGCGGTTATAGTCATACGTAGATGACATAGACGGCTATAAAAAGAGCCCATTATGACGCGGGTCCAGGGGGGTAGGGGTCCTCACAGCAGCATATGGAGGCATGTACGTACGTAGGTGGCAGTAATAGCTGCGAAATTCTACAGCGGCGAGCAGGCGGTGTGTGTGTCTCTCGCTATAATATCGAGCTGTGAGTGGCCGGGGAGACGAAGGCCGAGACCCTAGGTCGCCGCATAAGTGACGAGTCACTTGCGGCCGTTGCTGATCGGCTAAGAGCATGAGGAGGCAAGCTGCAGCTCTGCAGCCTCCAGCGGGCGAGTGCGTGTATGCGTGTGTGTGGGGAGTGTGTGAGGTGGTGGTGATGTATCTGTATGGATACAGACTCGGACGCAGCAACCCTTCCGTTCTTTTCTATCGTCATTTTCGAGATCGGACTCGTCCTGTTTTCCCCATCCCCCCCATCCGTCTGGCAGTCCCGGGACGAAACCAACCAACCAAGGATGAGTTCCAGCTCATTATCTATCAGAGGAACACGACAGCAGCAGCAGCAGGGGAGCACAGCAGGCTGCCGTAGCAGTAGCAACAGGACGTGCAGCGAGCACGTTACCTGTTCCCTACGAAGCTCCCTGATAGCTGGGCGCGAATCAGTAACGACATGACCGCATATGCAAGTGGAACAATGGGGAAGCCGGCGGGGCCGGAGGAGCCTGTCAGATCGGGTCTCGCGCGCGCGTGTGCATCGTCTGTCGCAGGTTAACGGTGTGAGATATAGCCCTCTAGGCCGGCTGCGGGAACTGATGGACGGACGAGCCGTTACACGCTTGCCGCGCTCAGAAGGCCGTGGCACGCGTGGTTGTCGAGAGCTCTCCATCTATCTGAGTAATCCATCGTCTGCCATTCTGCTATCCCGCCCTACCTGTGCTACCGAGTACGGCGTCGGATGTGCTGCTTGTCTTTTTGGTCCGCGGTTGGGTTCCGGGTTGAGTGGTAAGGGTCTCACGGCCCGGTTCTTGTCACCTATGTTGTAGGTACCAGGTAGTGAGTCTAGTTCCTATCAAGTCCGCGCATATGCATTGCACTGAGTAGGTCGCAGAGCCAACCAATTGCCTGTCTTGTTCGCGAGGCACATATAGTAGGGTAATGCCCACTCCACTTCGGCCGGAGCATTGTGTCCCTGCTCGACATGATCGTTACCCCATTGGAGAGCTCTAGGGGGATAGAGCGGTACGTTTGCAATGCTGCCGCATCGAAGGACACCAGTTCCCTCGTTAGACTTGGGTCGTTTTGTACCCGGCTCTTCCTTCCCGGTGGCAAGTACCATCATGTATTCCAAAGTCTCGGTTTGAAAACCTGATATCCTTGTCTGAGAGACGGATTCGCCGATCGAGGGACTCGCGTCTTTGTTTCGGCAACACGTCGAAGTGTGCAAGGAGGCCAGGACTACCCCTAGACCTCTGGGCCCCTCTGGACTCTCCGTTGACAGCTCTGGATCTCCACAACGCCTGCAAGCGATCTTCGATGAAACACTCGACACCTCTGAAAATAGCAGCCAGGTCCCCTGCCGAGGGGGGCAAAGAATCGAGACCCGGAACCCACTCTTCGGCCGCGCTGTGGCCATCAAGGGCCTTGCGTACCCACATGAATCGGGCCATCTGCTCAAGCCTCGAAACGGAGGGAAGGGGTGCAGCTGTGAAAAGACGAGGAAAAATGAAAGAGGCAACAGAAAAAAAAGCATTTGAGGGAGAGGGAGGAAATGGGCAATGGATAACGAAGGAACGTAATCAGGGGTGATATGGAGGAAATCTTGATCTTCTCATAGTGCATACCGCCACAACCGCCGACGGCCCGAAGGAGACACATTCGATGCGGCAACTTGCTTCACATGTCCAACTCGAGCCATGGCAAAGCCTCCATGACTACGACGACGACGGCGATGGCAGCAGCGGGGGGTGCTTGTTCCCTGGCAGGTCAGCTTCCTCCTCCTCCAGCCTCGATCGAGTATAGTAGCTGGATCGGTACTGCTTAGTACGGGTATGCACAACTTGTCCGAGGCGCATTTGAAAAAAGAGGAGAGAGAGAGGGACCTGCCCCAGCCTACCGGGAGCTAGCGGACGTCAACTGTCGGGATCGACGCTCGCCCAGCACGACCGGGATCCCCTATCTCTGAAAGCGATCGGCCCTTCGCCGGGCTAGGACATACGGGATGTACCTATCTCGAAGACAAACCCGGCGGCGACGTGCTTGACGCGCAACGATGGAGATTGATAACGAATCGGAGAGAAAAAAAGTACAAGGCTTTGTCGTTTTCGACGGATTGACGATCGCTTTGGCTCCTTGGGTATGCACATACGCCCCTCTCCCGCTGATCGGCGAGATAAACTTTCGGCTTAGGAGAGCCTCTCATTCTTTGCCGATCGCGATGGCCTTTCCCGTTTCAAGCCCTGGCGTGAGTCTAATGAGGATATACGTAGGGCGCACATGTGTACGGAGAGGTACGGAAGGAGGAAGCTTTGAGTCGCAGTATAACCTCGGGAAACCCGGGCTCCGCGGGAGGAAGTGTGGTATCCGGCGCTCTCCCTCACGGGGTATCCTCGCTTCCACGTCGCCGCCGCTTTTTTTATTCTTCTCCATTGTTCCCTTTAGGATTTTTCCCCCTTTTGCCTTCCTTCAGGGCCTCCCTTGCGACAGATGGCGGTGTGCCTAGCAAACCTACTTCCCTGCCAGACAGGTTTTTAGGCGGCGGCGGGATCAGTCATGAACGAGTCGATGCGATGCGATGCGATGCGGGGTGTAAAGGGATCCGACGCGCGGGCGGACCAAGATCTAACAGCTCCTCCAATCGAACCAGCACAAATGTTGCGGCCCGGGGAGGAGGGGTATTGCCTGCAATATCTCAGTTGTATATATGCGAGGCGAGTAATAAGAGAGAGATGGGGGGGGTATGTATGTAATGATGAGGGTGAGATTTTTCCACTCCCTCTCTAGCCTCCGGCACTGCTCAATGGCCAGAGATTGCGCCAGATGATGTGCTTCGCTGGGGACGCTGCACAAAGAAGGAAAGCGGGCATGGCTGGCCCGTGCGTCTTGCGCTGCATTGCGTTGGCTGGCGTCATCCAAATCCCGGCATTTCATACGGCGAGACCAATACGGGAACGCATTCGCTACTCGAGAGCTCAGGAACAGTTCGATCGGCGGGGAACGAGGGAGCCAAAGAAACTCGCTAATGCTTCTTTTCGAGCGCCACCCATTCCTTCTGCTGCAGTCAGTCAGGTTATCCGCTGTCCAGTAGGGCATATACGTCGTAGACTTTGTGGGCTCCGCGGATACGAGGGCGGGATCCGGGTTGAGATTGGGGCTGTTGGGCGTACGAGTAATTATTTGCAGGAGCAAAGCCCTGCCTTGCTTTTCGGAGACGTTCCGGCTTCTTATCAACGCACCTACTCAGCTTACTTCTGGTTGTGCTATGCTGGAATTATAACAGAATTGGAGACTCCGTGGCGAGCGGCGATGGGGGCGGAGGAGGGAGAGCGGAGGAGGGAGATTTCTAGTGAAAGAGTCCTGTGCCAGGAGCTAAAACTGGAGACAGCATGAAGATAGGATTTGCCAATCCATGCAGACCCTGACAATGACGCTGGCACGAAGACTTCCACATCGCGGCTTGCCCCATGGAGTAAGACAGGCCATCTAGTACGGGAGATTTCGGGCGGTAGGTGTCGCCAAAGCCTCGACTCCTCCGTTCTCCGCCACTAGAGGCACTCGTAGCTACCGAAAGGCCAACGGCTCTAAACTACGCTAGCAGCAGGAGGATGAAATGTTTGCAGTGCCAAGCCGCCAGCCTCCCCCCGAATACTCGCCGGCCATTGGCCCTGCGAAAGGAGCCCCTCCTGCAGAAAAGAGCGGAGAGCGAGGTGGCGGCGGTGTGCTAGTGCTTAGATGGGCGAAGCGGGAGCTGGCTGCAAGAGGGGCATGTTTCGTAGGCTGGTTTTCGAGACAGTCTAGAGCTGCGGCGTCTAGGACCAGGGGTCGTCCACTTCGCAGCCGGGCTCTACGAAGGGACCCAGAAGGACCCAAAGCCGCGCAGTCTGGGGAGACAAGGATGACCTGCCTTCGACAGAACAGCCACTAGCCGGAACTCTCCATCCATCCGCCGGAGGGCGCAGGCAGAAGAGAGCAGACGTTTGCAAAAGGAAGAGTTTTCCCCTGACAAAGGAAGAGTCTATGACAAGGAGGCTGCTGAGCTTACCGCGATTGTGGAGAACATCTATCACGTGCGTGCAGGCAAATGTAGGCGAGAAACAAGGGCCCCGCTTCTGAACAGTCATTGTTTTGCTCGGGCCCGGAGCCCGGTGGCGAAGACATGCGCGTTGACCAGGCCGCCAATCGAGGGTCTACCTGGCACGCCAACAAGCCGACCTTCCTTCGAAGCCCCGTATCCCAAAGCCTCTCAGCCTTAATGCATACTAAAATCTGTGAAGGCGCCCCAGCAGGTCGCTCAGGTAGTTTACGGCACTACAATTAATAACTGGCGCAAGGCAGTCGTCATCTTGGCGGGTGGCAGGGCTGTCGCAACTCGACAGGGTTGACTCTCTTAATGGGCGACGGCAACGGCGGGCTGAGGGATAAAAAGACCCAGCCTGGCCGGCGTCTGGACCTTCCTGCGAGGTTTTGTTGACCTTTCGTCTTCTTCTCTTTGGCACGCTGGCAACTCTGGCCAGCAACGCGCCGCCGACGTCCCCGGGCGCACAGACTGGCCCTCAACGGCTCGAGTAAACGCGACAAGGTATGTGCGCAAGGCAAACACAGACGAGTCCGGTGACCTGAGGAAGAAGGGTCTGGCCCCGCGCTCCCGCCCGTGCGTCTCGTCATTCAACCCTCCATCCAACCCTGCGACCTGGAAACCACAGCGTGCCCGAGCAGAGCGAGGGAAGAGCGGCCGCTGTCTTTTCCCTTTCCGCTTCCGTCGTGCCCTCCACCCTCCCTTACCCTCTCTCTGGCTGGGTGGTTGCCTTTACCAACCACTGCAGAAGCTCCCATTCCCGTCTGAGCCCATTTCGTCGGGGACACATCGATGACCGCAGTGCCTTACGGCCCTGCTAGTAGGTTTCCAGGAATTTCCGTTGCTAATACGTGTGTGTATTCCGCAGAGAGAACTCGGGCTGCGAATTGATTGTGATTGCCAACGGACAGCGAGCGAACCTCACTTCTCCGTATCACGGACGTTTTCTGGCTGCCGGCTTTTAGTCGGGTCGAAAGAGTTCTAGCCTGGTTATTCGATTCCCCCTTACGGACTAGCATTCGCCAGTCGGTGAGTGAACCTGCCGTGCGGTGTCCCACCCCTCCTCCAAAATTTCCCTTGAATTTCCCTTCCTCGGCCTAAGAGCCCCGGACGCTCAGGCTTGTTCGTGCGCTGGGGGTAGAGCGGGGTCGCTGACATGGTCAGAAAAACCGCTGTAAGCCGCACAAACAGAAAGAAGAAAAAAAAAGGCAGAATTGAGGCAATTATTTTTCTCCCTCCATCAGCGCGCCTCTCCGCTGGTGACTCTGTCATTCGGTCAGCACACGTACGGGGTACATTCGCATCCCATCACCTGCGCAGTCCTTCGACACATTTTCCTCGCTGGCGCATCCGGGCCAGACCACTCGAGGAGTACCGAGTACATTTGTCCCTTCCCCCGCCATTAGGGGCACCTTACCTTCTTCGTCTTACCACGGACGGCGCGAAACAAAGCAATTCCCTCAACCTCCCCAACCTTGGGAGTCCCGCGCCGCGACGCGACGACAGTTACCTATCTCATCTCCAAGATTCAAGGTACGTGCGCACGTTGAAGAAAACACTAGACATCTCGTATCACGATGGTTCCCCCGCCCCGTCGCTGCTATTCGCTGCTGGTTTGCCGTTGCTGCTTGGTCACTCCACACTTTTCAGCGCTGCCTCCCCCGGCTCCCGCCCTGTCCAACGCGAAATCTCCGCCGCGGCCCAAGTCCCCCCAAGTCGCGGGCGAATGAGCCTGTCGGATTCGCAGGTGGGCTCCCTGGTGGCTCCCCGACCCCCTGCACTCCACAAGCATTGCACGTTTCTGTTTCCGTGGCAGGGCAGTTCGCTCGCCCTCGCGGCCTTGCGCAAGAAGCAAGAGAGTGCTCCCTCTGTCTGCAGTGCAGTCCCCCCTTCTTCCGATCAACTAGTTCTGCGCGCTTGCAGGACGGTGTGCATGCGGCCAGCCTGTTTGCTTGCCCCCTTGACTCGCCTGCATTCGCCTATGCACAGCGCACATCCACCAAGAAGGCCCTCCACCAAGAAGGTCCTCCACCAAGAAGGCCCTCCACCAAGGCCCTCCACCAAGGCTTTGCAGGCGAGCAGGCCTTGCAGGCCTTACATGCGTCGGTAGCTCCACGCTGGCTGCAGTAGCTGAGTTACATACGGCACATCCGCAATCCTCCATCTCTGCCACATCTACATTGCGCATTCCATGGCGTTTCCCCCCTCTGCATTGGCTCTGCATTGGCTGTCTCTGCATTGGCTGTGTGATAACGGCCAGACTCCAGAACGCCTAACCAGCAGCATGCTCACCACACACTCCCCTTCTCTCTCTTGCTCCCTCTACCCCCCCTGCGCGTGTCCCAGTTCCGCCGTCCGTCCACCCCCCCCTGTCGCCGAATGGCAGAGGCGAACCCTCCCCCCTGTCCCCAGGCCTGCCAGGGTACCAGGCTTCCCCCCTTCCCATCCCACACCCTCATCCGCACCCACACACGAGCACACACACCGTCCAGAGCCCAGGGTGCCAGGGCAAGCGGCCCCCCCTTCTCTGGCCGGGACAACAATTGACATTAACACACCGGCCGCTTAATTCCACCAACGCCTCCCCGATGAGCCGGGACATTCACCCGTTCTGTTCTTCTCGAAAACACGCCCTGCCACAAACCACAAAGCGATCCCCGTTCCGTTCGCCCTTGCCTAGGTGCACATACCTCTCTCCCGCCCTACCTGCTTCTGCAAATCTTCATTTTGCAGTCTTGCCCAGTCTTGCCCTGACCCTTCCAAGCGAGCGTTGTGTTCTTTCTGTGGATTGTCGACATGTTCTAATCCGATCGGCATTGCAGCGAAGAGCCTCGATTTTCCGTCTGACATGACTGGCCTTTATTGATCCCTTAACACCACCCGCACGCTCACCCACACCTGCCGAGGTCCTCTCGTCTTCCGGCTCTCTGCCTCGCCCCCCCACAACCCCCGTGGCCTTCTTGCTTCTCGTCACTTGACGTGCACCCATTAAAACGACCGAGCGCCTCCATAAACCCCTCCCATCCCAACATCCCGCGGGTCGAGAGAAAAACAACCAAGTGCACATCGAGAGCAACGAAGTCATACATACAGCGGATCGCTCAACTAATGGGTGTCCGCAATCCGTAGACGCCGGAAAGCAAGGGGCCACCGCAAGCTCAGGAAATACGACGTCCTGGGTTCCCACCTCCCATGATCGGCGGCTTGGGCGTTACTAGCAGGAGCCGAGAGAACTGACGACTTTCTTCTGGGAAGACGGCTTGTCCGCACCTTCTCATACCGGCCCCCATTCAGGATGGCCGCTGTTGTCATCTCGACCGAGGAGACTGGCTACTTCTCGCAGCCCATACGGCGCTCACATTCTCAGCCCAAGTTCGGCTCCAAACCTTCCATTTTTCGCGCGACCTCGTCGGCTTCTCGGATAAGCGACATCTACCACCAACCCATCAAGGTGTACTCCGACTCCGAACCGTCGTCGGCACCGTCGTCCCCTCGGACGTTTAGCGTCGACCCGACCGATAAAGTACACGGCTTCCCCCTGTCGTCTCGGCTAGATCAGACCGAGGACTCGGAATTCTCACTTCCTCGATACGACGACGTAGCCTTCTACAACCAGGCCGAAGATTTGGAGCCGCCACCCAGTCCGCGCGGGCTCGGAGACTCGTACTCCGTGTCGCCGAATGACAACACCGCGTCCACAAGCACGTCGCGACCAGGCTCCCCGAGCTTCTTCGAGCACGCCGAGGATGATACGGCGGTGCGTGCAGTGCCATCTCGCCATGTCGACTACCTCTCTCATAACTGGCGAGAGGAGGACATTTGGGAGTCCTGGAAGTACATCGTCTCGAGAAGAGGCGACTATACCAATTCTGCCCGCTTAGAAAATGCCTCGTGGAGAACGTGGATGAAGTCCAAAAACAAGCTGAAGACAATCTCCCCCGAGACGCTGAACTGGTTAGTTGCAAATATACTCCGCGGGGTCACTCGCTAGCTGCCGGTTTGCAGGTCGCAGCTTAGTCTACACCTGTAATCCTACGTTGATCGTAGCCGCTAACCTCTCGTCGTGAACTCTTAGGCTTAAGGAATGCGACGTGACATGGCTCTATGGGCCTCTGCAGTCGGGCCACACGAGTCTAGCACAGAGTCGGCCGGGTAACAGCGTTGAGCTGACCAAGTCGAACTCGTTTATCAACAAGAAGCCGATCCTCAAGAAGCGCAGCATGTCGGAAATCATGTTGCAGCGCTCTCTCTCGTCATCATCACTGGTCAAGCAGGCGGCAGCAGCGGTTCAAGCTCAGCAAAAGGAGACAGGGCGGAGACTCTCCCGGCCGCGGTTGGATAGATCCGTAACAGATTACGTCGTGACATACCCACTCTCCTCACGGCGTCTCAGCCCTGGGGGCTCAAGCTTGGACCCCTCAGCCTCCTCCTCTGGCCTTGTCTCGCCGTCGTCAGAACGGAAGCATATCCACTTCAACGAGCAGGTTGCGCAGTGCATCGCCGTCGACATTAAGGGTGACGACGACGATGACGTCGACACGGATCCGTATACGTTTGACAGCGATTCAGACGACGGCGCCATCATGATGAAGCGGACCGCCTCCAAGAAGCGGCGTCCCATATTGAGACGTCGGGTAAGCCACAACCACGCGACGGAAAGCAAAACAATCGCCATGTTACCTTCGACAACCCTCAAGTACCGGGATGACACACCCGAGCCGACAGAGGCAGGGTCAGCGATGAAGCACAGCTACCGCAGCCCTTCGATCTCGCCTTCCTCTTCGCAAGAGACGCTGCGGCCGTCCAAGGCTTCTGGAAAGCTATTTTTCGATGACGATGACGATGACGATGAGGACGAGAACAAGGACGAGCACGCGCGCGACACGGATGAAGACGACTCGGAGGATGGCGCAATGCCGACGCTAGGACGCCGGCCATTAACGTATAGACCACCGACGGCGGACCCTTCTGCGGACGGGATCCCGCAGGAGCGAGGGTTCCAGGAGCGAGGCTTCGGGATGAAACGGTCGACGTCGTCAGCCAGCCTTGCGGCCGAGCCCGCCGGAATGCGCCGAACGGCATCGGGCATGTTCATGCCCTATGAGGAAGGTGAGCCGGCGGTCGGGAATGGAGGGTTTGTTGCTCGGATCATTGATACGGTCAACACTGCCCGCGATATTGCCCACGTTATCTGGAATGTTGGGTGGAGGAAATGAAAACCTTAGGGGTGGCCGCTGATTCTTTTTGACTAGGAGGAGGTCCGAGGCTTCTGTAAACCACGCGTGTTCTACGTTTGCATGATCAGAAAGCCAGACAGACAGGCAGACAGACAGATACACACCCTCCTGCGTCGATTCTTTGTTCCTTACGATGCTACACCGTTCGATCATCAACTGTGTCTTGGTTGTATGATAGCACCATAGCACCCCTGCGCCGGACGGAATTAGGCAGACGAAAAGGAGGATACGTACGGGCGGCCGGCGACTTTCTACGCATGATTCCAAGCGGGTTTGCTTTCACAAGGATCGGAGTCTCGGATGGGCCAGAAAGCCCCTCTTCGAAGGTGCTTGATGGGTGGGCTTTCTTTGCCCTTTTCTGAGTTATATCCGTTTACTTTTTTCCCCCTTTACTTTGGCAAGTTATTGCGTTACGACACGCAATTCTGCATCATAACGAGGCGTTCTGCAGGGGCAGGGGGAAGACTTGATTTTAAGAGTAGTTTTTGCTCTCTCAGGAGTGTGTGGTTGGTTGATTCGTCCGGTTGGGCGGGACGGGCAAGGCTGGCTGGTTGGTTTGGCGGCTTGGGCAGGCAGGGCAACACATGGTCCAGGTTGGGTCAGGTCAGGCCTTGTTTGTTTTCTTCTTTTTTCTTCTTTTTTTCCTTACGGCATGACATCTACGGCATGACATCACGCATCGGCCTCGGTTGGGCCTCGATCAGATCTGGGGATCTCGGAATAGCGTGGGATTGGTTGACGGGGTTGGTTGGCTCGCTCGATGGTTCGCCGGTTGGGAATGGGCACGCACCTATAGCATACGTGCCGACGCAGCTCCCGACAGCTCCCGGCAGCTGCGACTCCCATCCATATTCCAACCAGACATCAAGCATTAGCAACTACAACAGCCAATGGTCGGCTCCTCCCCATTTTTCCCCCCATTGGGTTTCTTCCCTTGATCTCCCCGTGTTCTCCTTCTTTACACCATATATATATATCCATCCATACATGGCTCCCCGGCTTGGGCGACAAACAATCTTTACGCACTTGATTACAGCGGAGAGAGAAAGGCAAGGAGATGGGGAGTTTCTGCAATTCAAAGGAAAGCCCGGGACAAGCCGTCACAAGGGGGGACGGAAACGGGAACGAAAAAAATGCAGGAAGGGGGGAGAGTGGATTCTGCTATGTTTGTCCCAAGGTATCATTTACCAGGAGGATCCGATGATGACTCGTTATGAGCACATACAATTTTTTTTTCCAAAAAATTCAATATATATATTAGCAATGAGGCGGAGCGGGGCGGAAGGGGGAGGGAAGAAAGGGATGGGATGGGATGGGGAAAGGAATGATCAAAAGGAAGGTTGGCTGGCAGGCAACATAAAAGCAAGGACGGCAGGATAGGGCACCGCGGGCTAGCAGGTTGCCTAAGAGAGAGATAAAAGCCTTCAGAAACTCATGCCCCAATTCCTGGCTGCGTTGGTGTTTTATGCTTGTGCCTGTGCTTGTGCTTCTGCTTGCGTTGGGCATCCAACCATCTTGGCTCTTGGCTGAGTCGGTGTCCTTCTAAGGGCGTACGTGTGTAGGCGGGGGGGGCCGTGGGCACATACGAGAGAGGGCAGCCGAGTCGAGTCTGGCAGGCAGGCAGGCTCTACGGCGACGTGTATTTTGTTGTAACGGGCTTGCGCCTGCGTCTTCGTGTCTGCTGACGAGGAAGGGCGAGGATACGAAGTAAACAGAGGGCAGGGCTACTTTCTAGGGAGAGAATCAGGATAGTTCAATATGCTATTACTATTAAATACGGGCAGATACTCATGTGTCGCCGTCGCCTCGTCACGTCATAGCCACGTACGCCGAGCTACCCCGAGAAACGTCAACGCAACGCTACCTTAAATTACAGGTACCCATACCAATTCATCCTCCAAACGCCGCCAAGCGTCCCAGCCTGTCCTACCCCGATCCAAAACAAAAAAGCAAACTACAAGAACGGACGATTGCTATCTTTCCTCGATTAGACGGGCCAGCCTGCTCCCGCCGCGTCGGTGTAGTTGTACCTCTCCCGGCCCCAGTCGACCGGGTCCCCGCCGGGGAGGCACAGGCCCAGCCGCCAGAAGTAGTCCCGGTGGGCGAAGAAGAGCTGCCACAGCTTGAGGCGGGTGGGGAAGCCGGCGGCAGTCTCCTCGTGGTCGTCGCTCTCCCCTCGTATGGCCGGGCTAGTTCCTGCTGCCGCCGGCGCCCCCGCGGCAATGCAGCGCGGATCGGCGTCGCCGTCGCAGAGGCGTAGGTCCTCCGGGGCGGGGGACAGGTCGGGCTTGGCGATGAAGATCTCGCCGGCGTGCGGGCGGTACCCCCACTCAGACAGGGGGAGCAGCGGCACGGGGTCGTTGGCGTGCGTCACGCGCCGGTACTGGTACGACGGCCACGGCCTTCCTCCCCCCTTCTCTTTCCAGTCTGAGCCATCGCCGCTGTCCATGCCGAAGACGCGATCGACGAAGTCGGCCAGGCCGGCGTTGCCGACGCGCGGCTCGCCGAAGGTGGTGACGCGCACGCCGTCCCAGCCCAGGGCGACGCGCATCTCGAGGGCGGCGAGGCACGCGACGGCGCCGCCGAGGCTGTGGCCGACTAGGTGCACGGGGTAGGTCGGGTGGGCGGCGCGGGCGGCGCGCAGGGCGGGCAGCACGAGGCGGCGGGCGCTGCGCCAGGAGGCGAGGAAGCCCATATGCACGGTGCAGTTGGTGCACTTTTGCCTGCCGGGCGGGTCCTCGTCTTCGTCGCCGTCGCCGCCACCTATTCCGCTGTTCATGTTGCTGCCGTCGCTGCCGTCGTTACCGTCGCCGTCGCCGCCATCATCATCGCCGTCCGGTTCCGGGTACGGCACGTATTCCTGCGGAATTGTGCTGAGGTCGATGACGGTATTGGTGATGCTGTACGTCCCGCGGAAAGCGACGATGATGCTCCCTTTTCCTTCTTCTTCTCCTTTTTCTCCCCCGTTTTCTTCTCCGTCTGCCCCTCCTTCCTGGAGGCCCAGCCCTCCTGCAGCCGCCGCAGCTGACCGGCCCTCGTCGACGGCGATGTACCCGCACGAATCGCTCAGCAGGATGCCCGTGTTCCAGGTGCGCACGAGGCGCAGGGAGGGGAAGTCCTTGCAGCGGGACGCGCAGGTGAAGGGCGGCGAGACGCCGGTGGTGCCGACGCAGTAGGTGATGTCCACGAGGCGCGAGAGGCGCTCCAGCGAGGCGAAGAGGGCGACGGGTATCCCGCCGTCACTACCGCCACCGTTCGACGAATCAGAGAGGCTGAGGACCTGCTGCTGCTGCTGCTGCTGCTGCTGCTGCTCGGTTTCGGATGCGTGAGGGGGAAAGAGCGCGACGGAGCGGCCGTAGCAGGTACGTGCATGCGAGAGGATGAGCAGAGCTGCCGCCAGGAGGCGGTGGTGCGTGATGAGGCGCATCGTAGTATATTAGATAGATGGGATGGAGGGTGCGCGGGTGCGAGGGTGCCTAGGAGGCTGTATGGTGCGGGACCATCATCTGCATCGCATCTCTGCCTGCCGTCTACCAGGCGGATAGACAGTGAGGAGGCAGCTGAGATGGAGACCTATATATGGATCAGTCGGCCCCTTATCGCGTCGAAGGCCGGCTCAGAGAGGAAGTGAGTGGCAGTGAGAGGCAGTGAGAGGCAGTGAGAGGAAGTGAGAAGCTAAGCAAGTGATGAATAGGGCAGTACAATCTGTGCGAAGTTGATGATCGAAGGAAGTAGGTCGCCGGTTGGCGGTCAGTAAAAAGACGGCACGTGGACGGGGCATCCAATCGACGTCAGTCAGGCGACACAGACACGGGTGGCGGATAAGGGTGGCGCTGGGGGCTATTTCCCGGGGGGTGTGTGTCTGTGACGTCTGGGCGAAACGCGGGGAAAGATCGGGCTGGACTCGGCTGGCGTGGACGAATCGCTAAGGATACACGGTCGGCGCCTGTACCACCCGAGACAGGCAACCACCAGAACTCGGTCGGAACCAATTGGACCAGAGACAACCGACCAGAACCGGGTTTCACTTGCGACCTCCATTGTGGTACACGACCTCCATTGTGGTACACCGTTAACCGTCAACCGAGGCTCCGGAGAACGTGCAGAGAACAATTCAACGATATACCCCGACAGCCGGGATGGATGCTTACTCCTGCGACTCAAGTACAGCGTTGGAGGCACAGCCATGCGGTCCAATAACACGCTACTACCAGGGCAGCAGACATCGCAAGGAAGGGGGAGCGAGGACGGGAACATCCTTCGATTAAGTCATCCTCTATCTTCCCAGGCTCACGATTATTACAGCATCTGCTAAACACACACACAACGCGACTCGGACCAACTACAAGATATACAAAGCGGGGACGTGGTGGATGGGAGGGCGAATCTGGCTTGGCTATCTCGGGTCTCATCCTTGGCGGGAAGGAAGGGGGAAAAAGAGAGATGGGAAGACCGAGCTACTCGCCGCGATTGACGATGACGACCAGGCTATCTAACTACGGGTACTCGAAGGGGAAATTACAAAAGCTAAGCCGAGTCGGTAAGAGGACGTAGAGCAGCGGGTCTTCTCCTTTTCCTTTTTCCTCCCTTTTTATATGATCAGAAATGGGACACGCTTAGAAGAGGTGGCCGCAGCCCCAGTGCTGCTCGCAGCCGCAGGCGCCGTTGTCCTTCCAGTCGTCGTCGGTGTACGAAAAGAAGGCGATCTTGTTGCCCAGGGACTCCTTGAGGGAGGCGATGGCGGTGGCCTGGTCGGCCGGGCTGCAGGTGGCGACGCCGTTAGCGTTGCCGGCCGAGGGCCAGCCGGACTCGAGCACGACACCCGGCTTGCCGCAGACGGCCTCGACGATGGCCAGCTGGCCCTTGACGAAGGGGCCGGCCTGGCTGGGCGGGGTCTGGGCGTTGAAGTAGGCGTGCGAGTTGCAGGCGACGACGTCGACGACCTCGCAGATGACCGAGGACCAGGCCGTGTTCTGCCACGTGTTGACGGTGTCGGTGGTGGTGATGGGCGCGTGGCAGCCGGCCGAGACCGCGATCTGCTTGACCTCGACGATGAGCGAGCTGAGCTGCTGCGGCGTGCAGAAGCCGTTGTTGCCCGACTCGTTACCGACCACGATCATCTCCACGAGGCCCCACTCGCCCCACGCCTTGATGGCCGAGATCTGGTCCGCAACGTCCGGGCTGCCGTTGTCGCAGCCGACCTCGCCGATGAAGACGCCGATGATGATCTTGAGGCCGTTGGCCTTGCAGGCGGCACCCACGCTGGGGAGCGTGTCGCAGTCGGTCGAGTAGACGCGCACGGTGGTGAAGCCGGCCTTGGCGATGTTCGTGATGTCGCTCATCACCTCGCCGGCGGACTTGCAGCTGCCGCCGTTGCCGTACGGGGTGTAGGTGATGGCCCACTGGTTGCCGGTGCCGCCCAGCGTGTACGAGGGCGCCGAGGGAGCCTTGGCAGGAGCCGGAGCCTTGGGCGGGGCCGGAGCCGGAGCCGGAGCGGGAGCCGGTGCGGGGGCCTTAGGGGGAGCCGGAGCCTTGGGAGGAGCAGGGGCCGGGGCGTAGGTAGGCGCCGGAGCAGGGGCCGGGGCAGGAGCCTTGGGCGGGGCGGGAGCGGGGGCCGGGGCGGGAGCCTTGGGAGGAGCGGGGGCCGGGGCGTAGGTGGGCGCCGGGGCGGGCGTCTCCGAGCTGGCGAAGGGGCAGTAGACGACCACGTCGGTCTCGGTCACGGTGGTGACGACGGCCGGGGCGGTGTATGTGCCGGGCTGGTAGCTGGTCACCACGGGGACGGCGACGGTGGTAGACTCGGTCACGGTCACGGTCACCGGGGCGATGGTGTACGTGCCGGCCGAGGGGCACACGTAGGTAGTGCTCTCGATCACGCTGGTGACCACGCCGCCGGGCAGAGTGCTGGTGGTGGCGTACGGGCAGACCACGGTGGTGGCGGTCTCCACGACGGTGGTGACACCGCCCAGGGTGTGGGTGCCCTTGGGCACGCTGGTGGTCGACGCGCCGCACACGGTCGTGGTCTCCGTCAGCACGACGGTGGTCGCCGGGAAGGTGTACGTGCCGGGGGTCGGGCAGGTCTGCGCGATCGGCGTGGGAACGACGATCGCCGTGGCCGTGGTCACGGGCGCGGCGGGCGCGGTGGTGCTGGGCGTGTTGGCAGCCGGCACCGTCGTCTCCGCGGGGGGAGCCGCCGGAGGGGGAGAGGGGGTGTACACTGTTTCCGTCAGTCGGGCCTCGGCCTGCTGGCCATGCTGGTGGTGGGCAGGAGCACATACGCGACGCTTCACCGGTGATCGTGGTGTAGTAGGTCGTGCAGGTGGGCACGCAGACGCCGTCGTCGTGGTGATCGCGCTTGTTGTGGAACAGCTCGTGGTTGTGGCGGTGCGCCCGGCCGGCGCTGACACCCTCGGCCAGAGCCGCCACGGCGGCGGCAACGAAAGCGCCCTTCATCGTCGCGAGGAGCAGAAAAACCGATTACGAATTAGGGGTGGCTTGGTGTAGGTGTGGTGAAAACGAATGCCCGCTAAAGGAGTGAAGCGGTGGGTGAGGAAGATCCCTAGGGACGGAGAAATGAAGGGCGAAAGCGAAAGGATGCTTTCAGGGCCACGATGCGAACACCCGGGGATGGGGAAGGGAGGAGGAAGAGAGAGGAGGGTGAGAGAAGGGAGGGAAAAGGAAGAAGTAGTAGCGGCCGGCTGGCGTGGACAAGGCCGTGTTATTAACGCCGCCAATACCATGGATGCGACCTGCTCGCTGCGGAGGGCACACTACCTGCTTCAGGAATAGGGCCGCTTGGGGGAGCTCGGCGAGGCCAACGGGGCGAACGGTTCCCTCTGCTGCTGCTTTCTTGACAACCCATGCCTGCCACCCCTGCGGTGGTCGCCTTCGCGGTGGGTGGTCGTGTGGAGCATCATTGACGCGACTTGCCCGCTTCTGGGCATGCGCCTCGGTGGTGGGGAGTCCCTGTTGGACATTCGGGCAGGCCTTCTTACTGAGAATTCTGCACACTCTTCCAGCCAGGTGCCAGGGGGGCAGTCCAAGCAGGGATTCTAATTGAGAAAACAAACGGAGAGAGCGAGCAATGACCAAGGAGAAAGGGGGGGGGGGAACGGGCACACCCTTTCAGGACGCTCCTCACGAACCAGTTCGCCAGAGGCCGCAAGGCCGCGCACTAGGACTCCTCCGCAGGTGCGTAGCACTTTAGAATGCTACCTGAAAGACAGCGTGCGATGCAGTCCGTACGAAGTCCGCGCGCTCGAGGCAAATTACCGGCACCTCCAAGAGCAAAATGAAGGGGGGGGAGTGGGCAAAAAAAAAGGAACGGGGCAAGGAGGCCAGAGAAAAGGGGGCCGGCCGGGTCGGGTGCCAGTGGTGAGTTGCAATTCCATTGATGGACATGCCTGGCCGGCAGGTGGTCCTTGCGGCGCTTCGCGTCCGCCCGCCGGCCGCTCGCTGCAAGGTACCCGGGAAGCACTACAACTAGGAGAGAGGAAAAAATTGGCGGTGGGTGGCAGCGATTGGGCGGTGACTGGTCGCCCGCTTTAGCGGCGGATACTGAGAAATTAGCTAAGCGACATTAGCACCACGCCGAAAATTAGATGAGCCCTCCACGAAGCGCTAGACGGCCAACCCAGCAACCGTATCTCCTCCATACAAGTACACCGCCGATGCAGCAGAGCACAAGATGGCTGCGGAGTAGCGGTAAAGGGAGAGGTGCATTCTTCGGTCGACTGGATCTCTGTCGATTGGATGGGACTGGGGGCATCGTCTGCTTGGAAGACGTGCCCGTCGTTCCCGTTCAGCGCGCTCCAACAGGAGCGCCGAATGACACGTCGCGCTGTGCGGTTTCGCGCCTCCGCATGGGTGCAAAGGGCGCCAGAATGTACTGTAACGGAACATGCAGCATGGAGGATGGGGGATGCCAGCTGTTCTCAGCAATGCCTCGACAGCAGGCTACATAACCCGTGCGCCGTATACGATGCGGCGGGTAAACGCTATTATTAAAAGGAGAGTGTGCATCTCACTCGGGGACGACAGCAAAATGCTGGCCAGACTGACAGCTCCTGAAAGCTCTGTGGCTCACCAAACGGCGCCGATCTTCTCCGTACTCAGCACATCCTCCCCGTCGCGGCGATCGCCTCCAAATCGGTTTAGGCGCGCCCCGCCCTCCCTTTTGGTACCTGCATCGACGTGGCGTCGACGAATCCGGGAACGGGAATGCCGCGCCGCGCCCCTCCCCCCCAGATCGATGCATGTTTTTTGTCCCAGTGCCCGGTCGAGTGGCCAAAGATCTCTTCTGTCCGCCTCTATTCCTTTTTGCACAATTTCCTCTTCTTGCCGGCGAGCAGGGGCATTTGGGGGGGGGGGGGGGGGTAAGCTTTCCGTTTCCCCACAAATGAGACGCATTATACGAGGCGTTCATCTTTTGCATCTCCGTACTTATGGAGAACTTGATGGCGAGGGATAGATAACCTGCCACTTCGGGTACTTGTTCGTGGTAGCGCTGGGATGAACCTGAGTATCTGATCCAGGAAGACTGTACCAGGGTAAATATACCTACTCTCCGTTCGACGCTAGAATGAGCAGTAGAAGCTACCGAGTAAATTGCCCTTCTCTCGCCCCCGGCGTTTCAGGAGATCAGCATCCGCTTCCGGCGTTCACCGTGGTGATGCCCAGTCGGGAAATGAGCTTCGTTACTCAGTGCCCCGTATTCTTTGTTTCTCCTTGTTGCTTGCCGATCACCTAATTCTCAAAGCGCTTGACGAAAAAACCGGCGGGCCGGGTGAGCCGCATGACTGAGTCGGCGTGCTCTCTCAACATGGCCGTCGCATCGCCGTATAGTTTGCTCTCCGGATGGGCCGGACGGGCTGGGACAGAACTCGATGATGGACGCATTCCGGACGGCCTTGGCCCCGGCGCGGATGGAGACGGGATAACAAACATGTGCTCCGCAGGCCCGAAAGGCGAGAATAATATCGGATCGGCCGGGTCGTCATTGGCTATCGACAAGCGAGGACCAGCATTGGGATCATGACTGAATGGGTGCAGGTTCTCAAGAAAGCATTCTAGACAGACGAAATCGCTTCTCCGTTCGAAATAGTACAGGTGGGTCCCTGGACCTTCTTACCAGAGGTAGGCGCATTGGCCAATCAGGCGAGGTTCTGCCCCTCCAGCGGTCTGCCAGCCACTGCCAGCCTCGTAGAGACTTCCCCACCGACCCACCAAGGCTGGACAACATTTTACTTCGAACCTCCGAAACACACACATTTCCGATGCTAGTCCACACGGGCCGTCAAGATGATGGGCAACTGGACAGGCGGCGCGTATATCTGTCGCCGCTGTCTCGTGCGCAGTCGACTGCCCGGCCAACGCTTCCACGCTGCAGCGACGGCAGCCACCGCGTGCCGAATAGGCGGCCGAAAGCCCTCCCTATCAGGCTTGGAGCGTAGCAGAGTAAGTGTTGTCCGGCGTCTCTCTTTCTCTCCTTCTTACTGTAACAGACGCTCCCTAATACGGCTTTTAGCAGCGTCCTACGGCGTATCGCCCGAATGGCGTTGCACATTCGCAGGCGGCGAGATTATCAATGCTCGAACCGGAGCGGGAGCGGGAGCCGGAAGTGCAACCAGAGCCGCTGCCGGTCGGCGACGATGCGGTGCCGTTCCGCCCCATCCGCGAGAGGCTCGCGGACTTCGTGCCCAAACACCAGGGGCTCCCGCAATCGCTGGCGGACGAGTTCGCGCGGCTGTCGGTCGGACACGATCTGGGCCGACTCAGCGGGGCGCAGAACGACCTGTTGACCCCCCACTCCCTCTCGTCGGTCGAGCTCGAAGACGACGCGGCCCAGGACAGCGGCTCGCTGTTCGCGGGCGAGGACGTGGCGGACCTACGCCTAGGCACCATCGAGCTGCGGGCGGGCGACCTGGTTGAGGTCAGCACCGACTCCTGGCGCGTCCAGCTCCTCGCCGTGTGTCTGGGTAACTTCAACGGCTCCGACCATTTCTACACCAACACGGGCAAGTGGTTCACCAGCCCCAGCTTTCCCACCCTCTTCGCCATCAGCGGCTTTGTCGACCCGGCCGAGCTGCGGCCTGTCATCGAGGCCCTCCCGGCGACGGACGCGTCCGAGCAGGAGTTCCACGTGCTGCAGGAGCTGGGGCTGGGCCCGTCCCGCGACGTCGGCGCCCGCCTGATCCGGAAGATGGACCAGTTCGCCGAGGAGTCGCGGGCCGTGCACGTGTCCAACGCGGCGCTGCTGGACAACGCCTTCCAGCTCCTGCACAAGATGAACGAGCGCTCGAGCCAGGACGGGGACCCGGGCAGGCGGCACATGACCTTGTACGACCTCGCCGACGCGCTGCTGCGCAACACCCGCAGCAGGCCGGGCAATCCCACCCCCGCCGCGCTGTACGCCGTGCACAGGGCCGTCATGGCCGACGACATCTCCTTCCGCCCCTTGTCCCAGCTCGGCCGGGGCCGGACCTACCTGTTCGAGCTGTCGTCGCCCGACGACATCCACGTGATCCGGAGCGTCGAGGAGGTCGTGCGGGAGTTCTACGAGATGCCGGACCGGCTGCTGGGGCCCCTGTACGACAAGACGCTGCGCCTGACGAGCCTCGGGCGGTTCGTCCTCAACGCGCGCAAGGCCATCGACCGCAGCCGCAAGTGCCGGCCCTGGTCGCCCTACGGCGTCCTCGGCCTGTCCTCGCCGTCGGAGACGCTGCCGCGGCCCAGCCACGAGTGGACGGACAAGGACGTCGAGATTCTGCACTTCATCCACCTCTGGGCCAGCTTCGACCGCTTCGCGGCCTCGTCGCGCCTCCACGGCGTCGGCGCAGCCGTCCTTCGCGCGCTGGACAGGTACGGCGAGTCCGAGTACCTGACCACCTCGACCGGCTGGACCTTCCTCCAGGAGGTCGGCTGGATCACGCCCTGGGACATCCAGTACCGCTACAAGATGGCCCTCGCCGACACCCCCCCAGACCGGGTCCAAGGCGTCGCCCGGCCCCCTCTTCTACCCTCTCCTTCTACTACGACTCCTGCTGCTGCCGCTCCCCACGACTCCCTAGAAGAGCGGCAGGCTCTCCTCCTGGACGAAGACGCGTTTGCCGGGCGCCGCAAGGACTGGGGCGACGCCACGGCCTTCTGCATCGACGCCGCCAGCACCGTCGACATCGACGACGGCGTCTCGCTAGAGCGGACCGGCCAGGACGACGAGTTCTGGATCCACGTTCACGTCGCCGACCCCGCCTCGCGCATCCGGCCCGGCAGCCCCCTAGCCCGGCAGGCCGAACTGCTGCCCCAGACATCGTACCTGGCCGGCCATTTCGAGCGCATGTTCCCGGACAGCGTCGTACAGGAGACCTTTTCCCTCGCGCCCGGCAGGCCCTGCCTCACGTTTAGCGCCCGGGTGCACCGGCGGCACGGGACTGTGCTCGAGTCCAGGATCGAGCCGGGCGTCTTGCGCCGCACCGTCTACATCACGCCGGAAGAGGTCGCCACCGTCTGCGAGGATTCCCCCTCTTCTTCTTTCTCTTCTCTGCAGCTCCAGGAACCCTTCTCTGTCGGCGACATCGCCGCCGAGCTGATCCCGGCCCCGGAGAACCGCAAGATGACGACGGCGGCGGAGCTGACGGAGGAGGACAGGGCCGGGCTGAAGACGCTGGCCGAGCTGGCCAAGGCCCTCCACGCCACGCGCCTCGCCAAGGGCGCCCTGCCCGCATTCCTCCCCCAGGCGTCGGCGCAGGTCTCCTTCGCCGGGACCACCGAGATCACCGAGGGCCCGGCCGGTTTCCTCAACTGCCGCGGCGACCCGCACATCCGGGTTGCGTACGAAGACAGCAACGGCAGCCTACTGGTGCGCAGTACCATGCAGCTGGCCGGCGAGGTGGCCGCGCAGTGGTGCCACGCCCGCGACGTGCCTATCCCCTACCGCACCCAGCCCGTGGCCGCCCGCCACGCCCGCCAGCTGCACGCCCTCACCGACGCCGTGTATCCGCGCCTGCGCGCCGGGACCCGGCCCTCGGAGGATGAGGCGCGCAGCATGCGCCGGCTCATCGGCCCGGACGTGCTGGCCTCTAGCCCGGCGCCGCACTTCGTCGTCGGCGCCGACATGTACGCCAAGGTTACGAGCCCCCTGCGCCGCTACGCCGACCTCATCGCCCATTGGCAGATCGAGGCAGCCCTGCTGGAGGAGGAGCGACGCGGCGACGCCTCCTCCCTCCTGGTGGTGCGCCACGCAGAAGGAGAAAATGCCTGCGGTAACGCCAACAGCGACAGCGACAGCGACGTCAGCGCCGCTCAGGATGGAGACTTTCTCCCCTTCACGCGCCTCGAGCTGGAGAGTGACGTGCTGCCGATGCTGCACCTCCGCGAGCGCACCATGCGCCTCATCGATGCCGGCGGCGGCCGCGAACAGTGGATCCTGCAGGCCCTTGTGCGGGCGTGGAAGTTCGGCGACGGCAGCGAGAGCAGCCGCCAGCTGCCCGCCACGTTCCGCTTCACCGTCGGCCGCATCCTGCCCGGGCGCGTGGCCTTCGGCACCCTCGACTGGTTCGACCGCCGCGCCGTGCTGGATCTGGCCCGCCTGGCCGGCTCCGGGCTCCGCCTAGACAGCCTCGCCCCCGGGGACGTGCTCGACGTCGAGCTAGCCCACGTCGACGTGCATGCGCGGCAGGTGCTCGTCCGGGCGATGGGAAGGGCGGACGGGTAAGCAGTGTGTGTATGTGTAATGTAGCATTGGATTCTCTGTCCCGGGCTATTAATAGATACTACCCTCTATATATATACCCATCGAACTCGAAACTCTATTCTCACTTCCTTAGATACTCACTTGCTGAAGCCACCGGATCTATCCGTTTCTCTCACCATCTCTGCAGTGCCGTTCATGCGAGTTTTTGTTTGGATTATCAGACAGATCGAGGGGTTGGGGGGGCAGGGGAGGGGGGTATGAATTCATTTTTCATTGTTTAGTCTGTTGAGGTATATAAGGCGGGCACCTAGATTTCCTAGTACTTGCGCATCGGGGGGACGGACTGACTGCCGGGAGTTGGTAATCGTACTGCCAACCTCCTGAGCAGCTCATCTTCGCGTGTCGACCCTCAAATGGCATAGGGAAAAACAGGGGGGGGAGAGGCAGGGAAAATGAAGTGGGAAAGGGTTGTGGGGGCGGATAATTCTCATCTAGTAGATACGGGTAGTCCAGTAGAAAAAACAAGTCGTAACACACATGGAAATATCAAAAACAAGATGGGGGGAGGGGGGAAAGGGGCATAGCCTCATGTTGGAAAGGAGAAGAAGGGGGAGCAAAAGAGAAGAGAGGACCAGAGAATTCAGTGGTTGGATGGATTGGTTTAGTATTGGACCCATGGTAATAGCAGAATAGAATTCTCGGAAGAGAAGAGAAAAGAAGAAGAAAAGAAGATCGTCCTCCGTCTCTCTCTCTCTTTCCCATCTTTCCTCTCTCCCCTCTCTTCCCTTCTCCGTGGGTTGTAGTAGTAAGTAGTAGTAAGGAGAGAAAAAATGGGGCGTAAGGAAACCTCGGGAAAAAGAAAAGAAAAAGCATGCCCTGCATTTTCATTCCTAGCACTTTGAGCTCAGCAAACTCCCTTTACCACCTCCAGCCCCGGTCCCCAGAAAGACCAATGCCGCAAAAAACTGATATTCGCACTCCCTCCCGCCCGACTGGGAAGAACCGGCCTGTGTACTTTGACGACACACAACTGCTGGAAATCCCCCTGATCCTTCTCCCCAATACCCCGACCCTTCTCTACTGATGCTACCTCCTAGCAGCCAACAGAAATACCCGTCCGAAAAAAACAACACACAGAGAATACGAGTTGCAGAGATAAGACGACTACACAGGTGGGACGGCGGTGGTGGTGTTAACAGTAAAGGCGGTACAAAACCTCCCAGAGGGTTGGTTCCGGCTAGGGGAAAAAAGAAGCATAACCTCGGACCGGCTCCCCTCATCCCTTCGTATCTGTTTCGGCTTTAAGACTCGGGCGCGGGCGCGGCAGGCTCCTCGGCCTTGACCTCAGCCTCTTTCTCGGCGGGCTTCTCCTCCTTGGGGGCTTCAGCCGCCGGAGCAGCGGCCTCGGGCTCCCCGCCGTCCGAGGAGGTCCACAGAGTGAGGTTGTCCCGGAGGAGCTGCATGATCAGAGTGCTGTCCCGGTACGACTCCTCGGAAAGCGAGTCGAGCTCGGCGATCGCGTCATCGAAAGCCTGCTTGGCGAGGTGGCAGGCACGGTCGGGCGAGTTCAGGATCTCGTAGTAGAAGACGGAGAAGTTGAGGGCCAGTCCCAGGCGGATCGGGTGGGTCGGGGTCAACTCCGTCTGGGCGACGTCGGTAGCGCTCTGTAGCAGAAAGAAAAAAAGGCGGGCCGTTAGAAACCGGCTGTACGCGTGGAATAATAGCGATGGGCTGGAGTAGAACAAACCTTGTACGCCTCGTGCGCCGCAGTGGCGGCCACCTTCCGCTTCTCGCCAGAAGCGAACTCGGCCAGGTAGCGGTGGTAATCACCCTTCCTGCAAATTCGCGGGCGTCCGCCACGGTTAGCTCCGGATGAGAGCGGGTAGTCGGGGAGGTAGGAAATCAGGGGGTGAACGTACATCTTGTGATAGAACACCTTGGACTCGCCGGAGGCAGCGTGGGGGATAAGGTGCTGGTCGAGGACGTCGAGGACATCTTGGCAGACCTTCTCGAGCTCGCTCTCGATCTTATGGCGGTACTCGCGGATGGTGGACACGTGCTTTTCGGAGCCCTTGGACTCCTCCTTCTGCTCGATGGAGGAGATAATGCGCCAGCTGGCGCGGCGAGTGCCCACGACGTTCTTGTACGCCACGCTAAGAAGGTTTCTCTCGTCGACGGTGAGCTCACCGCCCAGCTTGGCGACCTCCTTCATGTAGGTGACCATCTCATCGTAGCGCTCGGCCTGCTCGCACAGGCGAGCCAGGAAAGTCTTGCTAAATAGCCCCACTAGACGTCAGCCACGATGCGGACGCGTGTGCATAGACGCGTTTGCGTGCGTAGCATAGGTTATTCTTCTCGCAGGGCACTATTGGGAGCCCGCGGGTGGAGATGACGACGGTGCCAGGCATCCGTAGAGCCCGGCGTCGGGGCGGCCCGAGAAGGGGGGGGGGGATCTGGAAACCAACCTCTCGCGCTGCCGAGGTGAAATGCGGACGTTAGCAATCATGATGCCCGGGAAGATATTCGCTTTAGCACGCGTCGGAGTGGCAACGAGAGACAAAGGGATGACCAGGCAGCAGACACGCGAGGCAATCTTTTGCCAGCAGCTTCGGACAGGACATATTATGGTTTCGGGAAGGGAAACGAGGCGCCCCAAGATAGGGGTGGTGAAGAGGGGGGAGCGAGAAAACTTACTTCAGCCGTCATTTTTGCTCTTTTCAGGGATGTAGGAGAACCTTTGCAGGTAGATACGGTCGTCGTGTGCTTGTGGTGGTGGAAGATGTTGAATGTGGAAGGTGAAAAAAGGTGCAGGATGGACGGACTGTGGTAGAGGCTAGAAGTAGTAAATGTGGGGGAGGGGAAGACGGAGTTTTGGTGTGTACGAGCGATGGCAGCAACAGCCAGCATGGACCAGCGGCAGCACCAGGCAGCGGGCGGCACTGCTAGGTGCTCTGTTTTGGTTTCGTAGGCGGTCAGGGCCGGGTTAAACCTGGGAGCCCAGGAGAGGAACGAGCCGGCGGCGCCGCCTGGCCTCTGCACTTGGCACTGGCAAGCACGAGACGGCAGGGCTGGCGGCCAGCTGGTGGGGACATGGGAGGCACGGAGCCAAGCAAGCCGGCTTCTGGGGGCCAGCCGGCCTCAGTGGTGAAATGGGATGGGGCATGCAGCAGGCGCACAAAGCAGTGCAGCAAATCATGTGGGGCTCTTGGCTGGTGGGGAGCCTCGGTGGAACGCCGCCTCCATGGGTAGCAGTCCCTCAGTGCCGGCAGGGGAGGTACAAGTACATCCTTACAGATACAAGTACGAGGCAGCCACCGTCTCCAGGGCTGCCAGCACCCAATTTCCCAGTACCATTGTTTCTTTGTCTCTGCTGCAGTCAACAACTCCACTGTCGTCACCCCATTCAAGTTGATGGTCCACTGCGCACTATCCACCAACAGACCCATCCCACCTCCCTTTTCCTGACACTCTTTCGTTGTTCTCCCGCACCTGCGGCCACGGATGCGGGCTGTGCTCCAAAGCTGGGCACGGAGATCGATATTTTCTTCTTTCTTTTTTCTTTTTTGCTCATACTCTCTTTTGAGCCCGTCAGCCGGTCTGCTCTCTTCTGTCCACCTCATCGGGAGGCGGGCGGCAGGCAGACTTTGTCTTGTGACGGGGTGGGATAGGCCGATAAAAGCATGACACGGCCTCCAGCTGCCAGCCTTCGAGACCGAAAAAAAAATGCATCAGCTATTCCCCACCTCTCTCCCCCCTTCCCCCCTCCCTTGCCTGGCCGTTTGCTGGCGCCCAATCCGATCCCAACCCTCTGGCCTGGGCCACCGGGGCAGTCTCATGAGCTGGGCATATGACGCCCCTACTATCGGATCAGCGCCATTTTCTCTCTGATAGCATCCTTGCTTTTTGGGGTTGTGCAATTTCCTGGCATTTGTGCCCTTTTCTCTCCCTTTGACTCACACGCTGAGGCGGGGGTGATGGGAGGGAGACACAAGACAGCGGGCCTATGCCTGTCGTATGAAGCACCTACCTTACTACGAGGGCTATATCAGACCCTCCCCCCCCCTTTTTGCCTCCTACTCCGTCATCAGCCCCGTCCTCATTCTGTTGTTCTTGGAGATTAACTGACCCCCCGAGTGACGGAACCGTGCATTGCGGCTTAACGTGAGGCCATTCCTCGTCCAGAGATAGGGGGTGCCGCCGAGAGGCGTTTCGCCTGCGGATAACCCCACCGCATCTTCTCTGCGTTTCTACAAGAATACGCGCCCCCGGTTGGCTGGAGAGCGTCCACGGACGCCGGAGGATGGAGCGCAGAGTAGCAGAGAGCGGCAGGCAGACATGGCCGGTACGTACTCCGTACATCTACCTACTTGTAGGTACCGCTGCAGGCAGAAAAAGGAAACACATTCATTTGGGACCTCCATGTGGGACCCGCATGCAGGCAAGGCGCGTGCACAACGTGAGGTGATATGTACTTGATGTACCTGCTGAGCACGAACGCAGTGGCACAAACAATGGTCGGCATCGCTTTATCACGCAGCTGACCTTCGAGGCACAATTCCGCCTCTCTGCCTGCCTGCCCGTCTGCCTCGTCTGCGTCTCGTTAAACTGGCCGGCTAACGAATAAGTACGTGTCCGAGGTAATGGCAGGTAACCTGCTCGCAGGCACGTTCCCGCAGGCGCACGAGGGCGGCCCCGGCCCGCCGGAGATGCTTGCCGGCAGGACAGCAGAAGCACGTCGAAGAAGGCGAAGAGAAACGAGTGCTCAGTAAAAACAGGCGTCTCCCCCAACGGGCGGTGAGGAAGATCAGCCGGTTGTTGAGATGCGATGGAAAGTAATCCGGGCTTTGTACCAAACTGTGTACAAGTACGAAGTATATCACCGTGCCCCCGTATGTTCATATGTAGTGCACATATCGCGTGGTCCTCATCCCAGGCACCCGACCCCACTCTTGCCCAGTCGGTCCAGTTGCCTTGCACACCGCACGTTTCTCCCACCCATGTCGCTCCCACGCCTTCCCCACCCACTCAGCCAGTCCGGCCCGGTCACGAGGACCGATCAACAGCGCGACAGATAACCCTTGCCCCTTGGATGTTCGTACTGAGGAGATGCTGAGTGAGTATTGAGGGCTTAGATAGCCGCCTGTCGGTGCGCTTTCGGCCAAAGCCCGATATCCAGCGGCGTTCCGCATCGGCCTCGGTATTGCGCTCGCAGGAACCGAGGGAGAAGGGAAAGCAAACGAAGAAAGAGCAAGGGGTTGGTTCGCTCTCCCTCCCCTTTTGCCCCTTGACAGTAAGTAGGTGCCCGTGTACATAGGTAGATAGTATGTAGTACTTGTAGGACGTGCGGTAGCGTTGCAGCATATGCTTGTTCTACTCGTTTTCAGACATTCTTTGTGCATATATGTTACTTCCATGTGTGTTTGTGCTTTTCCTTATCGCCGACCTCACCTACTCTAGGTACTTGTAGTCTGACGGTGCTAGCGGAATCATCGCTGCCCACGTACAGGTAGCTAGCTCAGGCGGTCCGTAGTAAAGGCGTCAGCAGCGCAGGCAGTAATACTGTGGAAGGTGGAAGGTCAGTAGCCACACCTCTACAGAACACGAAAAGAAGATGACGTGACACGCCCCGAGAAGCCATTCATTAGGCTTACCCCCTAACCTGTACTGGACCATCCGCCTCTCGCTACGAAGAGTGTGGGTATCGAAGAAAACGGGCATGAAACTATGAGACTATTCCGACAGAAGCCTAGTAAACGCGCCTCCTCCTCCCCCTTTACCCCAGCCTGCTCCTCCTCCGGGCGACCGTGCAGAATAGCTCCAGAGCCGCCCGCTACCGCCACCACCTGTAGCAGCGGCAGTAGCGACGGAATGACTGACGGTCGTGGTCTTAGCAGGGCTGTTCGTCCCTTGCCCCTGTCCCTTCCCTCCCCCTCCGGCATCGATGCTGTGCTTGTAATTCTTGAGGAGCCTCCGCGCCCGCCGTAACCGGGCGTTGGTCTCCAGCAGGCCGCGGTCCCCGCGGTCGTGGCCCTCCGAGCTGGCGAGGTCGTCCGGGTCTACATCCGGATCAGCCGAGCTCTCGCCGTCATCATAGCCATTGCCACCGTCGTGGTTGTCGCTGTTATCCCTCCCAGCCTCGTCGCGAATGGGATGGCGAGCGGGACTGGATGGCGAAGGGGTGGCAGCTTCTAGCGCCGGTTGTGGAGACTTCGATGGATGAGGAGACGGCAGCGGTATATCGGCGCGGTACATTGCCGTCCCTGTCGCGTATGTCTCGCCGGTGCCTAGGCCGGGGCCGGTGCTAGAGCCGGGGCTGTTGCCGTCACCACCACTACCGCTACTATTGCTCCCGTTGCGTTCGGCAATATTGGCAGCTGATGATCCGCCGCTGGTGGCGACGGCCTTGGCTCGATCCCGCGTATTCCATCTTCGCGTGACCAGACCCTTGATGCCGTTCAGCGCTCTTTTGACGCTGCCGTTATGGCCGTCGAGCTCGGGGACGATAACCGGCGACGGAAGCCGCGCGCACACGTCGCAATAACCCCCCGGCTTCGTCGAGGGCGAGGCGGCAGCAGCGGGAGCAGTAGCGGGAGTGGTAGCGGCGGTAGCGGCGGCGGAAGAAGCCGTAGAAGAAGAAACGGCAGCGGCAAGAGAAGTAATGCCGTTCTTCTCTCGGGTGCTCTCACCACTGCGTACGCGACGTAGCAAGGAGATGTTGTGGCCGACGCCGCCGCCAACGCCGCCACCACCGGACAGCCACCCTTCCGGTGCGGAGGCCGACGAGCAGGTACAAAATGTGTCGGAGCCATGGTTGGCCACCTCGGAGCGCCATACCTGGATTTGCATGATCTTGCGGTGGACCTTCTCCCGCGCGACGCCCGGCCAGGCCCGCGCGCCCGGCTCCATCAGCCGGCGCAGGTGCATCTCGTCCCGATCGACCCCTTCGGCAGCGTCCGCATCAGGATCGGCACCAACGGCATCCGCGTCTTCTCCGCCGGGAACGCCAGCGCCGTCGCCATCACCGCCGGCGTGGCCACCTCCACGGTCGTCATCGTCGCCGTCCCAGGAGCCATACCGAGGCGTCCTGGGCAGCGACGATACCGGCCGTCCGTCGGGGACAGCGCGCACGGGGGCACCCACGGTCCTGATAAGATAGGCGATGCGCAGGTACGTTTGATCCCAGGCCAGCATATGCGAGTCCAGGCTCTGCGACGACCCGGCAGGCGTCGTCGTAGATGCCCCCTCCGAGGCGCAGGCGCAGACTCGCTGGGGGTGTTCCAGTTCCAGTGGTCCGCCGTGGCGGCAGAGGAAGGGAAGCTTCTGCTGCTCGGCAATGGTCGCCATTTGCGTGCTAGTTTATTCCTCCCTCAGACCAGACGATACTAATACTGGCCGGCGTGGCGATGGCGGCACAGATCCCTAGGAAAATGCGGTTGGCCCCCGTGTGCTGGCCAAGGGTGTCAGGGATATCGGGACGTAATACCGTGGCTGTCACGGCGGTGCTGTCTGTGCTGTCTGTCCCCCTTCGTCTCGCGCGCGTGCGACCCTGCAGACGTGTCTAACTCATGCAGGTACCGACGGTCGGTCGTTCAAGGGTGCCGGGTAATTCTTTTTTTTATAAAAGCGATCCTGGAGCGCGGACGAACCCTTCAAGCGTATTGGGGTAGGTATAGATCGTGATTTTCCCCTGCTTCTTACGCTCGTCCTCTTCTCTCGAAGCCACGAGGCTGCAGCTCAATAGTCATTTTCCCATTTTTACAGCCGGCGAGTCCTGGTATGCACTCCTGCGCCTCGAGCGATGTGAGCGAAAGACGGCGCGAAAAAGAAAAAAAGGGGGAAGGAGACCGATAATGAAGAAAAAACGGGGAGGGAGAGAGACGGCGATTCCTGCTCGAAAATAATGGAGGGAAGAGGCACAAAACAATAGTTAGGCAGTTAGGAGTTGGGTGTTGTAAAACGCAGGATTGCAGGATTGTTAGGGAGCCGGCATCCAGGCCGGAAAGAGGAGGGCGGACGGGACCCGCCAACAAACGTCTGCCTCCGCCGTGCCTCCCACCTCCAACTTGCTCCAACTGCTCCAACTCGGGCTGTGAGGCTGCGCTTAGCGCGCCGGGCTGGTCCCTGCAAAACCTCAGTGCTGACTTCAGGCCGCGGACCAACAAGGAGCCAATCCGATATTCGCATTTGCAGCCCCGTGCATCCATTATGCTCCATTATGCACCCCCTACTTCGGAGACAGAAATGGTCGAATTGTCAAAGGGCATCCAGCTGCCTCGCCGATCTCGCCGGTGCCCAACGGGGGACAGTGTGGGAGACTCAGCAGGTATGCTGTTCCGGTTAATTATGACGTATCGCTCTCGGCACGCCACTTCCGTGGCACAGTGCGGCTGGGCTGGCCTGGGCTGGCAGCCACGCCGGCCCGCGCCGGCAGCTGGCCAGGAGACCGTTTTATTTCTGACTCGTAGGCAGCAGCAGCAAGGCTGCATCCTTCCCGAGGTATCCGTCCTGCATCGGCACTGGTAGAGTACTTGCGGCCGCCCTGGCCACTACCAGCGTAGAGGTAAGCAGTTCCTCACCGGGAAATATACAGCGAGGCTTTGGAGATAAGATATGTTCGTTCAACTACCGCTTCGATACTCCCGTTCCAACTCGAACCATACCCGGATGCTCAAGCGCAAAATACATGTGTTCCTACATTCACACGCGGGATAGTTGATCTCTACTTGCCAATAGGTAGACGATGGTAAGGAATAGAGTGAATTATTGAAAAAAGGGGGTATAAATATACAGCTAGGAAAAAGAAAGAAAGCCAATTGCGACGTGGTAAAGAGGGCGGGAATGTAGGCGAATGTCCGGTCCGGAAACGGAAACAAAAAGAAACCCGACAACACAAAGCAGGAAACCCAACAGGCAGCTCTGGCGGCCCATCCTCATCTGCCTAGCCTCATCTGAGCCTTCGCGTAGTTCTGGAGACCTCTCAGGAACAACTGATAGCCAACACCCTGATGATCCGTGATATGGAAGATTTCCGTCAGCCGGATCTGCCAGGGCGGGTAGCCGGAGAGCTCAACATGCGGGCCGAAAAGGAGCAGGAGGTCCGGCTCTCCCATCACGCTCTCGCTGAGCTCCGCATCAACCAAGTCGATACTGACGTCGGCCGACGAGATCTTAGACCGCTGAGCCATCTCCGCCAAGGTCTTGGTCAAGTCCACTAGGGAGTCCCTGCCATCCTCCGCCGAGATGAGGATGATAGAGAGATGGCCCGGATCCGACAGGGAAGCAGCGGAGTCCTCTTCCGCCCTGCCCGCCGCTCCCGCGGGAAGAGTGACCGACTCGATCGAGGGAATATGAGGCGCCTGGAGGCTCAGCGCCGGGTGGCGGGGCCCGAAGTAAGCGGCGAGCTTGTTGGAGATGGCGCGGTGCGTTTCCGAAAGATAGCTCTTCAGAATGCCTGCTCTCCACATCAGCGATTATGAAACAGAACTGTCGGGGTACAATAACCATCACGGCGCCTACCAGTCTTCTCGTAGATAGAGAGCGTAGGGATGCCGGCGGATGCGCACCACGCGGCGAGGTCGGCGGCTTCATTGACCAGCTTCTCCAGCTCGGCGCCGCCTCGCCCCTCATCCTCCAGCTTCAAGATCACACTCAGGTGTTTGGGAACGCGCCTCAGGTCCTTCACATCGTTCGCAATAATCTGGGGAGAGCGGTGGTGGTACCGCACGATGGAGCTGATCCGGTAGCGAACATTGTGGTAGGCCTGCCGCACGTGGATATAGAGCGAGAAGAAGGCGTGTATGAGGGTGAAGACGAGGAGGTGGAGCTCGGTGCGGAAGAAACGGCGGACGCCAAATCTGCTAGGCCTCCCCGCGCGATCTTTGCCTCCTTCTTGGCGGCTGGGAGACCGGGACGGCGGTGTAGGGAGGTAAGGCTGGTGCTTGCCGGTCAGCATTTTGGCCATCACCCGAGCTTCATCCTCGTCGCAAGTAGGGTGGGAGGTGCAGACCTTAAGGAGCTGTTCTTTCTCCTCGGGAGACAGCAGCTTGTGTCCAAAACGCTCATCCCGCCTGTACAGCTTTTGGTCCTTCACACTGAACGACATAGCGAGCGAATGAGAGGAAGAAGGGCGGTTATGGGTTGTTGGTTGGGCAAATCTGCGCACACCACATCAGTTGCAGTCTCTCGGACCAATTGGACATGCTTGTCGAATCGTTTGTTGTCGTGCGATCTCCTTGCTGCTGGACATGCGGAAACTCCCTTCCTACGGAGAAACAGGGAATGCAGAGACCATGATGGACGAAACAAACAAACGAAGGTCTGGCACTGGCTGGAAGGCTTATGTGGCCGCAAATGGTCGCTCGCGGTTCGTTCGGCGCAGTGCCATGCGCAAAATGCATGTGCTGGAAATGGAATGCCTGCAGCTGCGCCTGCAGCCAGCAGGGGGCCTGTTGTGAGCCAATCGCAGGTCGAGGACAGCTCATGACGTACCACTGGCTCATTAGCCACACTGCCACAAAAAGGGGGCGGAAGTGTGGCTTGACAGGGGCGCAGAGTGGCCGGCTTCTTCCAGGTAGAGAGTGCCGCTATTCCACTTATTCCTGTGGGGACCGCAGCTCAACTCGAACGAACCTCGCGACCATACAGAGCGCGACAACTTGTACGATCCGTACCCCCGCCTTCTTCATATGGCAATGGGATGTCCTTAACAGACCCTACGCACGTCAACTCGACGGGCATCCCGCCATCCAGGCGAGCGTCCTGAAACACCACCAGCCGACACATATTCCGCATTCCCTCTCTCCATCTATGGGGCCGTAGCCAGGGCCAGACGACCGAATGGAGAGAGTTTCGTCCAGCGGCTCCAGGGCCCTCTTCCCCAAGGGCCCTAGCTTTGCTCCCAGCGACTTTTCCAACAAAGACTTCATTGTCCGCGATTTCGTGGACAGCCTTGCGGAGACTGCAGTCCCTGGCAGTCGCCGCTCAGGTCCTGCTCAGCAGGCGGCATTCGACCCAAAACCATTAATTCGCACCTTTGAAAGTGGGTGGAGGTATTCTATGCCACTCTTTGGCACCTGGCCAGCCTGCTCACATGGTCTTGTCCAGATGCCCTGTCACAATTAGCCTCGCTCTCAGACCAGCTCCAGGAAAAAGAATCCGAGATCCTCTCGCAGGTACGGAAGGCGGAGATCCAACATGACCAGACCCTCGATACCCTCGGGCGCAAGCTCGACCAGTCCATGGAGCAGTTCGAAGCCCTGGATCTCACCCTCAACAACCCGATCGGGGAAAACGGCGCCGATAGGGGCAGCCGGTCGGACGGCGGTGGGAACATCGCCGTCCAGATCGGCGAGAAATTAGAGGAGCTGGACAGGAAGCGGAGACGGGCGCTGGACGCCAACTTTCTAATCCAGTGCTGGGTGGAGGTCAGCGAGACCGGACAGCTTTCGTCTCTCCAGGATATCCAGAGGCAAGGCGGCGCCGAGAATAAGATTCGGTGCGCTGTCATTGCTCGCCAGCTGATGCGGATCAGCCACAGGCTGGATCCGACATCCTGGGGACAGACGAACGGCTTCCGCGCGAGCGGCGTACCCAACGGAGTCAACGGGAGCGGCAGAAAGCACAATACTCGCGAGGTCCTCGAGAAGTTCTCGGAAACCCTGGAGCAGGACCTTCTCCAGCAGTTCAATAACAGCTACCGGCGGCAGAACTTTGACGACATGTTGGAATGCGCCAGGGTGCTGCACGACTTCAACGGCGGCGCAAGCGTCATTGCGACCTTCGTGAACCAGCACCAGTTCTTCATCGACCGGGACCAGCTCGTGACGGACGAGGTGACCACGGATGGCGAGGTGTGGGACCAGCTCGCCGACCCCGACTCGGACCCGCCCGGCGTGGAGCCGAGCCTGCAGTCGCTCATCGACGAGGTCAAGATCGTCATGCAGGAGGAGTCGTTCATCATCAAGCGCGCCTTCCCCTACTACGAGACCGTCCTAGTCAAGTTCATCCAGAGAGTCTTCCAGCAGTCCATCCAGCAGCGGCTGGAGATGGTGCTCGAGAAGGCGAACACCATCTCCTCTTTGGCTTTTCTTAGGTCCCTGCACGCTTCTAGGAGCTACATCAGCGCGCTGATCGAAGATCTCAAGACGCACGGCCTGACGGAGCACCCCGAACCTTGCTCGGCGCAGATCTCCCAGACGCTCGACCAGCAGATGGAAGAGCTGTTTGTGCCGTATCTCGTAGGGAATTCGTACATCGAGAAGGAGAGGAAGAGTCTGGAGGAGTTGTACAACTCCTTGCTCTTCAAGTTCACCATCTATCACTCGAGGAGACCGAAGGCCACGCGTGGGTTCATGGCCGCCATTGCGCAGCAAGGCACCCAAATGCTTGCCACGGCCAAGGATGCGTACATTCAGCGCCTAGACTCGTCGGATCTCACGCCTACGCAGAAGGCCATGATGCTCAGGGTTGCCGGCATCCAGGACACAGACAAGAAGAACGAGATCGAAGTGTCCGAGGAGGACGGGGTCCTGAGCACGGCGAACGCCAAGAGGATGATCAAGTGGCTGGCGGAGAGCGTGCGGAGAACGCTGGAAATGAGCTCTGCCAGCGACACGCCCAAGGACGTCAGCATTCTGCTCAACCTCCTTCTTACCAGCATGGGCCAGGTGTACGTGGAGACGGCGCTGGATGCCGCCCTCGACCAGGCAACGTCGCAGGAGAACGCCAAGACAGAGCCGGATCTCAACTACCTGCCGTCCATACGCCCGGCGGTGACCATCACCAACATCATGTCGCGCTTCATCACGACGGTCCTGATCCGGCTGGCCGAGTCGAACACCACGGTTCGGAGAAACATGGAGGCGCAGACCAAGATGGGCATCGACTCGATCGAGAAGAAGACGAACAACGTTCTGAAGGCCACCATGGACGTGGCCGTCAACTGGGCCGCCAAGGCCCTGGTGACCCAGAAAAGGACGGACTTTCGCCCGCGAGACAACGACCTCGAAAGCCTCGTGGATGCCCTGCAGACGCCCACGTGTCTCGCCATCTGCACTTTCCTCACTAGGGTGCACAAGTTGGCATCGCAGTCGGTGGACGGGCACAACCTGGACATATTCAGCAGCGAGCTCGCCCTGGCTATCGACAAGCAGCTTTTCGAGCACTTCAAGAAGTTCCCCGTCAACGCGACCGGCGGCCTGATGGTAACCAAGGATATCGCCAAGTACGTGTCGACACTGAAGGCGTGGTCCCTGACCAAGGAAGTCGAGGGCATCGTCGAGGTGCTGACCGAGGTGGGCTACCTGTTCATCATCGGCCCGGAGGCGCTGCGCGAGAGGTCGCGCAATCTGGGCTCCGGGCCAAGCGGCCCGGGCAAGAAACTGCAGAAGGCGGACTTCAAGGCGTTTGTGCAGAAGCGGGAGGATTGGAACAGTGTCGGCGTCCAGAGCGTTCTGGCTGGGCTGTGAGCGAAGCATCTTGCCTGAGTGGGACTAGCCGGGTCTCATGTAAGAGTGTTTCATTTTATTTCCGGAGACTCCACGTGCGGAGGAATGATACCATGAAATGCTGTATCGCCGTCCGACGAGTAACTTGAACAGGAAAAGGAATGTGGATCGGGGGATAGAGGAGTCGCAGCTGGACGTCTCATGCCTCTCTAACCAGGGGAATGGGTCGCCGCTAGAAAGTTTGTGCGCACTTGAGACACCGCTTTAAGTCATAAAATCTACTCTGCGGTCCCTACCTACGTCGGCAATGTCTCCTCGAACCGGGTCGTCACGAGGCTCCTACGATACGGAGCGGAAACAGCCGCACGGATACGAGCGCTGCCGTTGAAGTTTCTAGAAGTACGGCCGTGCGCAAGACCCAGCGTTCGTAGGCTACCTGTCCGTTAATCTGCCACAGCCTGCATGCCGCGCTCTGAGAATCCTAGTGGCGGATTCGAGAAAGAAGCCAGTTTGCACAAGCACGAAAGCTCGTTACGTCGGAGAAAAGAAAGGCTGTGGAGAGGCTGAGACGGCGAGGAGAGCACATGCTGTGGGGTCGAACGTTCCAGTCGTTCCAGGCCAGTCACAAGCCGTGCCTGGGGGACACATTTGGGGTTCCCCCACCCCTGCAGCGGGGGCGGCCAGCGTGCTTAAAAGGGAAGGCGGTCAGTATCAATGCCGGTTGCTGGTTGGCCGCCGCTGATTTTGACACGTCGCACTTTGCGGATTCAGCGCCCGCGCCGGCCGCAAGTTCCCAGAGAATGGGAAAAGATTCCAGCCAGGTCCGCAGCCCATCTGCCTATCTGCCATCTGTCATCGCCACAGCTTTGCCCACTCTTTATATTTAAAGAAGGAAAGGCAGGAGGACGGCCAGCCCCGATGCACTCGTTCCAGGATTTGTCGTATCCTCGGTAATTTTTCTCTTCGTCGGGGGAATCTGTAGCTTTGGTATCGTTCTCTTCTTCCGTCGTGGTTCAGCCCTGATCATATCGCGCATTCTCTACTAGCTCTTACAAGAGCGCGGTAGCGGCCGGGCTATTGAGAGAAGGATCTATCCTCTCCCCGTTCCTCCCCACCCCTTCGCTTCGTTTATCTCGATCTTTCTTGCTGCCTTCCTACTCGTAATTTCGCAGCTTAGTTCGAGCCGTCATTTGCCTACCCCCTCCCTCTGAACCCCACCCTACCTTCCGCTCTCTCGCCTCGTCTCTGGCTCTGGTATACTGGACGCGCGCCTTCTCGATCTCGCACGCACCCTGCGGCCATGGATAGCGCCTACTCGCTATCGGCCGACCAGGTTCTGGCGAGCCTGGGCGTGGACGCCCTTCAAGGCTTGACGGATCAACAAGTCGTTGAGCTGAGGCGCAAGCACGGGAAGAATGGTACGGCCCCCTCCACTACGAAGACCTTCCCACCCCCTCCCCGCCTAGCTTCTGCGACAGCACGCACAGCGGCGGCGCAATTGACCTCCCAGAATCCGAACTGACAGTCCTGTCTCGCTGCAGCTATACCGGAAGAACCTCCCACCCCGCTATGGCAGCTCATCCTCGAGCAGTTCAAGGACCAGCTGGTCGTCATTCTGCTAGGCTCGGCGCTGGTATCCTTCGTCTTGGCTCTCTTCGAGGACGAGGGCGGATGGAGCGCATTTGTGGATCCTGCAGTCGTATGTGGTTCAGTCCCCATCTCTCTATCTCTCTTCTCCACCACCAGCTGGTCCGTTCCGACATTACCTTGAAGACCTGGGGAAACTGACCGAGAGCCTTCGTCTTCGTCGCTCGTAGATCCTCACGATCCTCATCCTCAACGCCGTCGTCGGAGTGTCGCAAGAGAGCAGCGCCGAGAAGGCGATTGCTGCGCTCCAGGAGTATTCGGCCAACGAGGCCAACGTGATTCGCAACAACGGCCATGTCTCGCGGGTCAAGGCAGAGGATCTGGTGCCGGGTGACATCGTTTCCGTCGCCGTCGGTGACAGGGTGCCCGCCGACTGCAGGCTCCTCATCATCGAGAGCAACAGCTTTGCCGTCGATCAGGCCGTCCTAACGGGCGAGAGCGAGAGCGTGGGCAAGGACCCCTCGGCGATCGTCGAGGACGAGAAGGCCGTCAAGCAGGACCAGGTCAACATGCTCTTCTCCGGCACGACCGTGGTGACCGGCCGGGCCAAGGCCGCTGTGGTGCTGACCGGCTCCAACACGGCCATCGGAGACATCCACGAGAGCATTACCGCCCAGATCTCGGAGCCGACGCCCCTGAAGCAGAAGCTCGACGACTTCGGCGACACCCTGGCCAAGGTCATCACCGTCATCTGCATCCTCGTCTGGCTGATCAACATTCCCAACTTCAACGACCCCAGCCACGGCAACTGGACCAAGGGCGCCATCTACTACCTCAAGATCGCCGTGTCGCTTGGTGTTGCGGCCATCCCCGAGGGTCTGGCCGTCGTCATCACCACCTGTCTGGCCCTGGGCACGCGCAAGATGGCCGCCAAGAATGCGGTTGTGCGGAGCCTGCCGTCCGTCGAGACCCTCGGCAGCTGCAGCGTCATCTGCTCGGACAAGACGGGCACTCTGACGACCAACCAGATGAGCGTAAACAAGGTTGTCTACATCAAGGAGGACGGCACTGACCTGGAGGAGATCGACGTCGAGGGGACGACGTTTGCCCCGCGGGGCAACATCACTCGCAACGGCGTGCCCCTCACCGACCTGTCGCAGAGCTCCCAGACGATTCTCCAGATGACCGAGGTTGCGGCCCTTTGTAACGACGCCCGCCTCGCCTACGATCCACACACCAGCACCTACACCAACGTCGGCGAGCCCACCGAGGGCGCCCTGCGTGTCCTCGTGGAGAAGGTTGGCCCCTGCGCCCCCGCAGACTGCCAGCCTGAAGACTGCGTCCACTATGCTAGCTCTTGGTATGAGAAGAAGTATCATCGGCTCGCCACCTACGAGTTTTCCCGCGATCGCAAGAGCATGTCTGTCCTGGTCCAGAACGGCGATGCCGAGAAGCTGCTCGTCAAGGGCGCTCCGGAATCCGTTATCGAGCGTTGCACCCACACCCTGGTCGGTGCCCACGGCAAGAAGGTACCTCTAGACCAACGGCTGTCCGAATTGATCCTGAAGGAGGTCGTCGACTACGGCGACCGCGGCCTGCGTGTCATCGCCCTCGCTAGCATCGACGACGTCTCGAAGAACCATCTCACCCGGAAGGCCAAGACCACGGCCGAATACGCGCAGCTGGAGCAAGGCATGACTCTCCTGGGTCTGGTCGGCATGCTGGACCCTCCGCGACCGGAGGTCCCTGCCTCGATCAAGAAGTGCAAGGAGGCCGGTATCCGCGTAGTTGTCATCACAGGCGACAACCCTCACACGGCCGAGAGCATCTGCCGGCAGATTGGGGTATTCGGCGAATTCGAGGACCTGGCAGGCAAGAGCTATACGGGCCGCGAGTTCGACAACCTCAGCCCCGAAGACCAGCTCCAGGCGGCCAAGACGGCGTCGCTGTTCTCGCGCGTCGAGCCGGCCCACAAGTCGCGGCTTGTCGATCTGCTCCAGCAGCTCGGCGAGGTCGTCGCCATGACCGGCGACGGCGTCAACGATGCGCCGGCGCTGAAAAAGGCGGACATCGGCGTCGCCATGGGCTCGGGCACAGACGTGTCGAAGCTCGCGGCCGACATGGTCCTCGCAGACAACAACTTCGCTACCATCGAGGTGGCGATCGAGGAGGGCCGAGCCATCTACAACAATACCCAGCAGTTCATCCGTTACCTGATCTCGTCCAATATCGGCGAGGTGGTGTCCATCTTCTTGACGGCGGCGCTGGGCATGCCCGAGGCGCTCATCCCCGTGCAACTGCTGTGGGTCAATCTGGTGACGGACGGCCTCCCGGCCACGGCGTTGTCGTTCAACCCGCCCGACCACGACATCATGCGGCGCCAGCCCCGCAAGCGGGACGAGGTGCTCATCGGCGGCTGGCTGTTCTTCCGGTACTTGATCATCGGAACCTACGTGGGCTTGGCCACGGTGGCCGGCTATGCCTGGTGGTTTATGTACAACCCCGAGGGCCCGCAGATCACCTTCTGGCAGCTCTGCCACTTCCACCGGTGCGCGTCCGAGTTCTCCGAGATCGGCTGCTCCATGTTCGCCGACGACATGGCCAAGTCCGCCTCCACGGTGTCGCTCTCCATCCTCGTGGTGATCGAGATGCTCAACGCCATGAACGCGCTCTCGTCGAGCGAGTCGCTCCTGACCCTGCCGCTCTGGGACAACATGATGCTCGTCTACGCCATCACCCTGTCGATGGCACTGCACTTTGGTCTCCTGTACACTCCCTTTTTGCAGGCGCTCTTCTCTATCCTACCCCTGAACTGGACCGAGTGGAAGGCGGTGCTGATCATCAGCGCACCCGTTATGTAAGTCTTACCTTTCTCCGTCGTCGGCAGGTATATCTCGTCGTTACGGAAACTAACTAGTTGACGACATGCAGTCTTATCGACGAGGGCCTCAAGTTCATAGAGAGGCAGTATTTTATGCAGAAGACTACAACCGTGGCTGTCACCGGCAAGGAGAAGAAAGAGCAATAGACACACAGCATGCAAAGAGAGAAACCAGGATAGACTCCTATAGAGGAGGGAGAACGAGAGAGTTCTGCGTATGTATATTCCATGTGGCATTGGATCGTGTGTACGTATACATCCGTATCTTGCTTGGTACTCGGTGGCGATAGTACTTGGGCGTCTCCCTATCTAGAGATTCGAGAGTTTCTAGACGAACATGCATCTCTGCACACAATGAAAGTAGTCATTTCCATCCCGCTTCGAGTAAGGTAGGCCTGGTAAGCTTGAAGAACTGTAGAGTCGGGGGGGCCGTGTCCGATTTCGTCGAGCCTGGCTGCCCTACTCCCTGCTGCGTTACATAGCACTGGCTGGTCCATCCGCGTTGCCCCCCGTAAGGCGGAGACAGCCGTCTGTATTGGTACAATGCGTGCCTCGTAGCCACCATGGGTTCTGCTTGTCTATATTGAGCGATGGTGGACTTTTTTTCTTCTTCGTATTTCCCTTTCTCGCTTCCCATCGAGTTAATCCTGCCGGCCCTTGAGTAACCTCTTAGTGACCTTGTCCTTCTCGATAATATAGACGTGGGCACCCCAACCGGACAGGGCATCGCGGTCGACGGCGTTGAGGAGGGCCTGGGAGATGGTCTCGAAGAGATCTTCGGGGCCCTGTCACAGTGTTAGAATCGGACGCAAGCATAGAAGAAAGTGAAGAGCGAGAGCGCCTCCGTACCAGATCCGGCTCCCATAGGCTCTCGCACATGCCGAACAGCTGCTCCGTGGCGGTGCCGGAGACGATGAAGTCCTTGGCGAAGTCGATGCAACCGATACTGTCGAAGCCGCAGATGAACGGCTGGCCGGACTTGGGCTCGAGCCCGGCGACGACGGGGCTGACAAAATAGGGCCCGAAGCGGCGCTCGTACAGCGAGCTCGAGACGAGGTTGGCGAAGGTGCGGGGCGCGATGTGGCGCTCCTCGCGCAGGCGGTACATGTTGACCTTGTACCGGAACAGGTCGGACACGGTCGCGACGTCGGTGGCCAGGCCGGTCAGGCCCAGGAACACGCTGTCGCCGTACTGGAACACCTTGGGGAAGTTGTTCGAGAGCGTGATGCTCTGCAGGCCGAGGCGGAGGTCGCACGCGATGGCGACGCAGTCCTTGCCGACCATGGCTACGCAGGCGCCGCCGTCTGTACGCCCCGTCCGGGCGGGTTAGTTCGTGTACGTTTTCTCCTGCTGGGGGAGTAGGGAAGGACCGACTTATGGAGAAGGGCGAGGACTGGAGGAAGGACGTAGGTTAGCGGGTCGTCTGCTTCGTCTCTCTGATGAAGAAGGCGGCGGGCCTGCTTACCATGTTGGGCGTATTCTCTCGTCCAAAGAAAAACGCTGGGTATTGATTATTCTTCGCGAAGGGTGGGAGCTTCGAGGAGGCGTCGTGGGCCGTGGGTAAAGGTAGGTTGGGATTGGGATGGTGTTGGAGCTTCCCAGCTGTGAGGCTTCAATGGGGGCTGCCTCTGCTGCTGGGGCCAACAAGGCAAGGCAACACAAGCTGGCGCGGCTGCCGGCTTGCTTGCGCGCCTGCCTGTGTGGAGTGGCGGCAGGGCTCAATTGGCGCTGAGATGGGTATGGCCCGAGCGCCAGTTACAGGCTTGCTAGTGGGGGCAATGCAGCGGCTTGCGGAGGGCCAGGGAGCTGCCTAGAGCTTCTGTCATTGTTTGCCCCTCCAACCTCAAAAGGACCCCAGCTACCTAAGCACATTGGTGCAGCCATCCCCTCCTCGATCAATTGCAGATTCTCTTCATTTCTGTTGATTTCCGTGCACTGTTAGAAAGACACAGTATCCACGCATGCTCTTTGATTATATTTTGTCCATCCAGAGGAAACACAGTAGCTGTTAGCGAAATAACTGGTGGCTTCTTTTAGTACCCCAGTACCCCGCTGTTCCATAACCATTTCCCTTCACTGCCTTCTACCTCTTCCTCACGAGCGTGTTCCACCGATTGCAGAGTTCGGAGCGAATCGAGACTCAAGATGGCGGCGCATGTAGTGGTTATCTCCACAGACCTACGGAGAGCTACAGTCAAGGTCACACCCGGCAGCTTCATGCTTGATGTCCTCGAGGAAGCTTGCCGGAAGCTGAGCCTCGACAGCGGCCGATACCTTCTCAAGTACTGCCCCACTGCCCTCCCATAGTATCTGCTGTCGAAACATAGAAATCTGCCGGAACAGAGCAACTGACGAAGAAAATCAAATGACCAGGCACAACAATAAGCAGATCAACCTCACCGACCCCTTCCGGACGTCGGGCCTCAGCCCGGGCGCGAAGCTCGACCTCGTGGTCAAATCGAAGACCACATCGGCCGTCACCATCGCGCTGCGCTTGCCCGAGTCGGAGGCCCGGCTGGGCATCCCGAACAACCGCGTGTCGGACAAGGTGCGGAGCGACACCACGCTATGGAAGCTGCTGCGGCACTTCGAGGAGACGGGCGCCGGCCGCCAGCGCGGCCTCAACCTGACCGCTCGCGGCGTGCCGCTGACGAGTAGCGGCACCGGGAGCGGCAGCGGCCAGCTGTACTGGGAGGCCCCCGTGCTGCGGCTCGCAGGCCGCGAGCTGGCCTCCGTCGACGACTTCCGCAAGACCCTCTCGCAGGTCGGCGTCGACTCGGGCAGCCAGCTGATCGTGCTCGAGTTCAGGAAGAGCGATACGACGCTGCAGGCGGCCATGCAGGAGGTGGAGAAGGCCTTCGCCGACGAGGCAGGCGCCCAGGCCCCTACGTCTGAAGCTGCCGAGAAAGAGCAGGGGGCACAGTTGATACCGGGGACGGCGACGGCACCCGTATCCGCGCCCACGCCCGTACCCGCGCCAGCGCCAGCTTCCGTGCCCGAAGCCCCTCAGCCAAGCGCCCCTGTTTCCCAGCAGACAGAAGCCACCCCTCCTACTTCTACGACGGCGGCAGCGGCCCCAACGGCGGCGGTGGCGGAAGGAGGAGCCCCCGAGCCCATGGACACCAGCAGCGAGCCGTCGGTCGTGGACCCCCTGGTGCCGGTCGAAGTCTGGGCTCCATCCAGCGGCGCTACCCCGGTAGCGGCGCAGAGGCCGGAGCCAGACTCGGCCTTCCAGCCGAGCGTCTCGCAGATGAAGGCGCACCAGAAGCACCTGGAGTCGGGCGTGGTGAACAAGAGGCTGAAGTCGGACGAGGAGCTGGCGGCGGACGCGCGAGCGCACGAGGCCAAGCTCGCGGCCATCAAGAGGGTGGACATCCGCGTCCGCTTCCCCGACGGCCACATAGTGAAGTGGTCCTTTGGTCCGGACGCCACGGGTGCGACGCTACACCGGGCTGTGCTCGGCGTACTCGCGAACAGCCCTGGAGGCGGCAGCGACAGTGCCGTCCCCTTCCGGTTCAAGCTGGTACTCCCTGCGGGGGGTGGGGCGATCGAGGACGAGGGCGGAGAGAAGCATCAGCTGATCAGGGGCTACAACCTCAAGGGCGGCGTGCTAGTGACGCTCGTCCTAGGGGACGGCGTCCCCCTGGACCAGGCCAGGGAGCGCTCCCTCCTCAAGCCGGAGATCATTGGCAAGGCGCGCGAGGTGGTCGTGCCGCAGATCCCAGAGGGTGCTGCCGAGGAGGGCGATGAGAATGGCGGTGAAGGCCCTGCCGGGCAGCGGACGGGGAAGTCGGTGCCCGGCAGGGCGGACGAGGGCGGAGAGGGCGGAGAGGGCGGGCGGGCTAAGAAGATCGCCAAGCTCCTCCGACTCAGCAAGAAGTGAGGGTGAGGAGAGGATAGGAGGCGAATGCTTGCCTCGCTGTAATTTTTCCGCATGGCGATGGGGAGTTCAGGACGCACATCTCCCTGGACGGGAGTTTGGCTTAGTACATTCGAGGTCACGTCACGCCAGGCCGAGCAGACGACGGGGGGCACCAGACGCGTACTCTAGAATATCACCTCGATTCGACGCACTCGAGTCCCTTTCCACATCCGTCGAGTCAGTCCTTGGGACCGGAGAATGCACCCATCCACGAACCGGGAGACATGCTCCGGCCAACTGAGAGACGGGTGACTGCTTCCCACCACGTGGTGGTAGCGGTAGCGACGATAAGGATGAAAAAAGAGGATGATGCCGGTGAAATAAATGGGCACGTTGCACGACGGCCGCGAATACGAGCGACGGTGTCGCCCTCGCTTCTGTCTCGCCCATCCATTTCCGTCGACTGGCTTACGGCAGTGCGCCGTCCTCGCGGCAGACCAAATATGGATGGGACCGAAGACAGCCTTGGGAGTTCGAGTATTGGACACTACGTACCTAAGGCAAGTAGGTGAAGCTAAGTCGTACCGCCACTCACGGCTTCGCCGGGGACTAGGACGGGTTACCTGGACGGTACCTAAGAAAGTCGAGGCCGGGTCGAGGTTCAGAGAACAGACACGAGTATAGGACAAGAGAGTAGGACGTGGACGCGGCCGTGCGAGGGTCTTGTGTGTTTTGCACTGCATCGCGATGTTTCCCAGCAGTATCCCCGGTTCTTCTGGCTCTGGTAGATACATCAACAAGCAGAGAGACTATCCCCTCAGGAGGCAAGCAGGCCTCTCTGGACCCTACTTAAGGTAGGTAGGTACCTTACCTCGTATGCAGTCCTACCGTTTACATCATGCAAATGCAGGTACGCACGAAAATATGTAGCTATCCATGTCCCAAGTTTGGGTGCATGACTGCAAACAGCCTGTTTATTTTCCTGCCCTACCTCGCTCGGCAGGATGTATCTGGTACCTACTATACCTATACTACAGCCTGGGCATCCTCGTATGGATCGGTGGCCGTGGAGCGCGAAACGCAGGAGGCAGGGCCGTCGAGGACGACAGAGAGCCAATCGGTGTAAAAATCCAGGTCTGTGGCGGATGCGGCCGGGCTCCAATTGTTTTTCGATTTGCGACTTGCGTCGTCGTCGTCGCATCCACAGATCCAGTACATCCTGTACCTGCAGCGATCGGCAGTGGTGGGCAGCCCTGTAAGTTAAAGGATCTTCCCAATGATGGTATCGGTACCCTGTACTTCGTACAGGTACTGTACCTCCTGTTTCCTCCCCCTTTTTTTTCTCTTGGGTTACTTCTTCGTCTCCCACTGGCTGTGCGTTGCCCGCCCGGGGTGGGAGCGCGATCGTCCGCCTTCCGAATCGGGATATCTTGCAAACGTATAAGACATCCAGGGATCCCGTCCGTCCATCCGACTAACAGGTACCTACCTGCTATATCGGCGTACTATACTCGTCCGTGCCGAGATTCAGGAGCTGCCCCGATTTCTCATTAATCGCAATCCATCTTTCCTTTTTTTTCTCTGCTGTGAGTGGCTTTTTTTGCCTCCCAAATCCGTCATATCTACGAATCCATACTGACGATACAAAGCGACTTACAGATACACACCCAAGCCCTCTTTCTTCGTCTGATACCCATCCTATCCTGTTTTCGGGGTATTATTCTATTTCTTCTTTTATCTCCAACCTAGCCGCTACATACAGGTAGAGGCATACGCGCAAGACGGGAAAAAAAAAGATGCGGACCTCACGGTTTCTCCTGCTGCCCTCCCTCGCCCTCGTCCTCGCAGCCCCCTCCCCCTCCGCCTCTCTCTCTCGCCTCTCCTTCGTGGAATACGCCGTGCCTCGCGAGCTCCTCGAGGCATCCGATTGCATCTACCCCTCTAACTTCACCATCGACGCCCTCACCACGGAAACGCCGCCCCCGGCGATAGGCAGCTTCAACTCCACCGGCCCCTCCGTCGGCGGCAACTGCACCAGAGTCGCAAACATGGTCTCGTTCACCCTGACCGACCCGGGCACGGGCATCCTCGCCGTGCCCTGCCGGCTCAACGTCACCTCCCGGTCCACGACGGCCGGCCGCTCCGGCCTGGCGCCGCGCTGGCCCTGCGATGACCCCCGCGCGTCGTTCATCTGGCAGAACGGCACGCTCACCCTCATCGAGGAGGTGTGTCCCGGCCGGGCTGGGGGGTATGTGTTTCTCTGCCTCTCTCTTTCTCTCTCTTCCTCCTTTTGGGGGAGCGCTTCTTTTTTTATAAAAAAAATAACGACTATCCTAGTGGCACAGAGAAAGCTAACTGGGCACAAAAAAAAGCACCCGCTTCGAGGCCTCGGGCTCCCTCGCACTCGCGTCAAACCTCACCTGCGCGCCGAAGAACTGCTCATCGTCCCCGTTCTTGCCCTCCTACCGCGGCTTCGGCGAGGGGGAGGCCTGCCGGGCGCCCTCTGGCCTGTTCGCCAAGTTCACGAGCTTGCAGCCGTCGCCGCTAAACTAAGAGGACGTGTCAGTTTTGCTGTTATTATGAGCTGCATGCTATTGCGCGAGTATGGGACGGGTAGGACGGGCGTGAAAATGGGGCTGGGGGGGAACATGGGAAATGGGGGTTGGGGGATGGGATGGCACAAATGGCGCACTTTAGATGGGATGGAACTACTACCTCTCTGTACTAGGGGGGATAAAACAGAATTCCCGACCGCTCGATGCAATTGGATTCTGACATCCGTATTGGTTTTCGTTTCTCTACCTTCTCATTCCATATTCCGGGAAATTTATGCCGTCTAATAACAGACGGCAGCGCAGCACAGATGAACTACAAGTGAGTGACTACTAGGTAGGTCGTTGTATAGAGGCGAGCTTAGTGACGGCTTCCGTCAACAGAAGGGACAAGGCAAAGCATAGAGCCCGCGGCACGGCATCAAAAAGCAGCAGGACAGGAGGTCGAGAATGACACGAGGTCACCGCCTTCAGGGCACATTATTAATATCTGGTATATACAGGTTCGTGGTCGTTCCTCCACGTAAGTGAGCATCAAGTATGAACGCCAGTCCGATACGGAACGGAGAAGGGAAGAGAGAAGGGACAGGGGGGAGGGGGGAAAGGGGAGCTACGAAAAGAGAAAAAGGAAAAGAGGACGATGCAGTGTCTAAAAAGAGGTGCTCTTCACCCTGGGGGCCTCTTCTTCGCAACCCCCCCACCCCCCCCCAATGTACGATGCAGATGCGAACGGAAAACCGCAAGGACGAAGACGAGAGAGAACATGACGGAAAAAGGATGAGAGGCAAGACAGAATGACAGATACCGGAAATACTACCCTCCCCCACCTCCCACCCTGTAGCCCCAAATCTTCCAACTCTCTTCCTGAAAGAGGGAAGGAGGGAGGGCGTAGAGGCTGAGAACAGAGAGGGTCGACCTCTCCCGTCTCGCACACAAAAGTAGGTAGTAATAGTAGTATCTTCCGCCGTATGCCGCCCAAACAAAGATCGAGCCACCGCCCAACTGATTATGCCTGACTTTGTTCCTCCCGAGTAGCTCGTGTATCCAAGATAGAAAAAAAGCCCACCTTTCCCCACGGTCAAACTTTGCGAGACTGAAAAAAAAACAAAAAAAAACTGAGGGAGAGAGAGGGCTGGTGGACAAAGATCGAACAAAAAAAAGGAGGAGAAAGCGAGGGGGGAGAGAAAAAAAGGAGGAGGCTATGCTACCACAAGTTGCCCATCCATGCCTTTTCTTCTCAAAGTCGCCTTCTTTTTGGGAGGCGAAGGGGGGGAAGATGCTTTCGTACGTGGCTGTGCTTTCATCCAATGTCGTCTCGTTTGTCTCCTCTCATTATCCATTATCATCCCGTTTTTTCCCTTCCTCTCTCCACCCCTCACATTACAGCACAGTTGTCGTCCTTCTCGGAGCTCTTCTTAATCTTCCCACTCCTAGGCGGTCCGACTTCCATGGGCGTTCCGCCACTGACTGCCGCGCGGATCGCTGCCAGCCGATGTTTCGCACGCTCGTCGCCTGCTTCGGCTGCCTTCACGTACCACACGTTGGCCTCGAGGACGTCTTTCCGGCAACCGATGCCCGTCTCCCTGAAAAAGCCCACGGTGTACTGTGCCTTGACGTAGCCTGTATCCAGAAGTACATAGTCAGTACACTGTTCATTTGGCGGTGAGATGGACAAAGGAAGGAACCTACCGAGATCCGCAGAACGGCGAGCCCATTCGTAGGCTTCCTCCTCGTCCTTCTCGAGTATCGGCTCGGCGCCCACCATGTACCAAGCGCACAGGCCCATCATGGCGGCGGCGTGGCCGCGTTCGGCAGCGCCGGTGTAGAAGTGCACGCTGAGAGCGGGGTCCTTGGGACAGCCCAGCCTGCCGTGCTCGTAGGCGTCGCCCATCCTGTAGTTGGCCTCGGGATGACCGAGCTCGGCTGCCTGGGTGAACAGCTCGGCCGCGTAGCTCTCGTCCCGGAAGATGTCGTCACCGTAGCCCGTCTCGTACAGGCAGCCGAGATGGTACGGCGCCGCGTTATAGAGCGTATCAGCCGACTCGGTCGCCAGCTTCAGCCATTTGAGGCCCTCCCGGTAGCGCTTCTCGCCCAGATCGCCCGAGAGGCACGCCTTTCCAAGTCGCGTCATGGCTCCTGGGTGTCTCTTGGAAGCAGCGGTCCTCAGAAACTGGACAGCTTTGGCGGCGTCAGCCCGACAACCCCACCCGAATTCGTAACACAAGCCGGTTCGGTAGGCCGATTCCGCGTGTCCGTGCTTGGCAGCCAGGACGAATAGAGGGAACGCTGCGCTGTAGTCTTCCTTGCCCTTGCTGAACAGCCCCGACGAGTACCCGTCCGCCAGGTAGTACTGGGCGAATGGGTATCCGTTGCCTGCTAACCTCTGCAGGATGGTTTTTGCTTCGCGGACAAGCTCGTGGGGGGACGAGGTGGGGCCCTCCACATACGGGCTCTCCAGGTCCCGCATGGGCTTCGGGCTATTTTTCCTCTTGGTCGACTCGTCGTAGCTCAGGCCCATTTCTTGCGCGGTGGAGATGAGGAACACGGCGAACGAGTACTGTATTGAGAAGTCGTTGGTCTTCTTGACGTTCTGCCTGTACATTTCCAGCGTCTTCTGCGTGCTCAAGAGCGACGCGTTGGTCCCCACGTTGCTCCGCAGCTGTGCGTTGTCGAGCGATATTGGCGCCGGTGCGGGCTGCGGATAGGGGACGTTCAGCATGTCGGCATACGACGATGGCCTCGTCTCCGGGGACCTGCGCGAATGGGCCGACGGCGCGCGCATGTGCGAGCCGTGGAAGCCGGGCGACCGCCCGCGCGGCCCCATATCCGAGTACACCGAATACGCCGAGGGCGGGCGGGGCAGCGAGCTCCGTCGTACGTAGTTGGAGTTGGGCGTCAGGTGGCGGTTGATATGGGCGCCGTGTTCCCCCAGGTCCGGCTGCGACGCGGCTCTCGGGTCCAGCTCCGGCGGCATGGTCGAGCTTCTTGGGAGGAAGATGTCGTGGTGGTACTGAAGCTGGGGGACGGACTGGTTTCCAGGGATGCCATCCTCAATCGAGCTCTCCGGCGAGCCTTCCGCATCCTGACATTCCGAGTTGTCGTTCACACCGGAGACGGAGCTCGCACTGGTCGTCACAGACGACTCAGCCGACGCCTGCGGCTGCGTCGCGGTGCTAACGGTCGTGTCTGTATCCCTGCTGTGTCGGTTCTCCTGATCGGGCCTCCCGACTCCGCTCGCGCTGAAGCTGTCGTCCTCGGGGCTGGTGACGCCTCCTGCCACGTGCGTTCTCGAAAAGGTAGGCTCACGACCTGACTGCGCGCTGGTCGGGCTCAGGAACCCCCCCTGGCCTGGTTCGGAGGCAGCTGGCTTCGACAATGCCGGCAGCGTCTTGTCCCCCGGAAACTGGAGCGGGGCCAGCACAGGCGCATCTCCCATCCCTTCCCCTGTCCTACCTAGCTCGGCCGCTTTCTCGTACACGGGTGTGTGCGGAGGAGGCGTGGGAGCCTCGGGGGTCTTGGGGAGCTCCCGCTCCAGGACATTGCGGGCAACCGACCCTCCCGGCTTGTACGAGTGACTTGTCTCGATGTTGGCGTTGGACGGCTGCGCCCAGTTCTCCGGTTGGAAGTTCACTCTGACGGGCGACACGGGTGAATGCCGCAGCCGGGGAGATTCGGGCACAGGAAGGCCCGGAAGCGGTCTCGGGGCGTCAAGCCGGTCGGGCCTCTCGATGGAGAGGTCAGCAAGGGGCAGAGGCTTGCGGCGAGGGGGACTGGTCGATGCTGATGTCGGCAGCGGCGGAGCCGTCGCGGTTGCCATTGCGGGCGGAGGGCTTGCTCCCAGAAGGGGGAGGGAGAGCAGGGGAGGATGGAGTCACCGTCGGGGGACCAAGCTCTGCGAGGGCAAGGGTCGATGAGTCGGGCGTTGGTTGCGAAAGCGGACGGGAGGGGTATCTGCCACGGCTATCTTCCTCGCTGCTGCATTAGGCCTTTTTTTTTGGTGCGCTCCGGGCAGACTCTGTCCTCCTTGTTCGTCTGTTCGTTTTTTTGTTTGTCTGGCTGGCTGTCGGATTGTCCGTCTCTTTTCTGTTTGTCCAGAATTTGTTCCTGCAGTCACGCTGTTGTTGAGACGGAGGAGCGGGTGGTAGGAGCGGGCCACTGGTGTCAGAGAATCTCAGGTCGGCAGATCGGGAGTTTAAAACGAGCGACAGAACTTGGTTCCAGTTGGGTAGGCGCAGCAACCAACGGTCGCGAACAAAAAGCAAGGAAGAAAGAAAACTAGGTATCCTGACAAACTAACAATTAGAATACTGGAAACGCGATTAGAAGGATGCCGCGGCCGCCCGGATTGCTGAAGCTGAAGTCTAATAGAAGATGTGTGGTAGAGAGGTGAAGTGAGGTTAAGTGGCGCAGGTTTGGTTTCTGCTGTGGGCTCGCTGGGGCCGGGGCTGCCTGCAGGGACAACAACGAGAGGGGATAGGGTAGGGGGTCTGCTAGTGCAGAAAAGCGAGAGGACGGTAGGGTCAGGTACTTAGCACAGGGTATCCAGTGCGGTGCGGCCGGTGCCTCTCGTGCCAGCCCACTAGCAAATAATGCCTTGCGCTTGCACGGGCTGGCCGGAAGGCGACTCGCTCCAGTGCAGCAGCGCTGCTAATGCCATGGGCAGGTTATGTAATAACTACCTCCTAACGCACCCGACGCGGGCATTGCTGGGACGGGAGCCCGACCCGAATTCGAATCGACTCCAATGACGACAGGTACGATGTACGATGTACTTGTACGGGGCGGTACTAGGAGGTAGTGCGTCCATATGACCGTTCATATGACAGCGACCTCGAGCCGTCACACAGCAGCGAGTTCGCGCACATGGCAACCGGAAACCAGCCACCAGCAACAAGAAAGAGACGGCCGCAGACGGGATACGGGATCGCAGAAGACGTCAGGCAATTAGGAAGACGCAGGTACATACCGAAGTATACTGAAGCCGCTTGCCGGTCGGCCCCCTTCGTGCTCTTTTTCCTCTCGCTGTTTTCGACAGGGTGGAAGGTACGGGGTCAGGAGGCGAGGGGGTACTTTCCCATCCCTATATCTCCCAACACTCCGTTCCTAGGAATCCAGCGGGCTGTATTCGACGGCTCAGTGGGTACAGGCCAGATTCGATGCCTCGGTTACCCGTGCCTGTAAGCAGACGGTAAGCGACTTATGCTAGCACAAGGCAGAGTCGGGATGGGGACAGCCCAGCTTTTCTTCTTCTCAGGGAAAAGGGAAAAGCGCGAGCTCAAAAGGCAGATGAGGCCGAGTCGAGACAAAACTGCCTCGCGGCGCACAACCCGCCAGAACGTGATTACAGGTCTGCCTGCAGCCTCCCTAACAAGGGTACACCGCGTTCTGTCGTCCTGCGTGCCAGCCACGGCGGCCGGGCATTCCCTGTTGGGTGTTCGATTCCCCTGTTGGATTCCTGTTGGATGCCTGTTGGCTTCCACGGCAGCGAGACAGCCGCAACTGAGTCGTGAAAGGGGAAAGCCACCCTGCATGCACCTTTTTTTGGCCGCTCCTCTTCTCCCACTAGCCCCTGCCCCCGGCAGCCCCCTGTCCGCGAGGGGTTGCGGCATGCTGTGGAGGAGAGTTTGGAGGGGTGGGGCGGGCGAACGGTGTAGCTCTCCACCCATCTTCGCTGGAAAGTCTCGCTCATGTACCCGCTACCCTGCAGCGACTAGCCCCGAAAGGATCGCGGGATCCCTCTGCACCACCTTTTCTCTCCCCTAGAGGCGACCTAAAAAGCGACCTAGAAGCGACTTAAAATCGACCTAAAAAAGACCAGCCAAACAGCGAGCAGCGTCAGGCGAGGCGTTTCGTCGCTAACAAGATTTCGCTCGTTGGGCGAATCTTCCGCAGGTCTTGGCAGGGAGACACGGAGAGATTGATTCCCTCTCTGCTTGATCAGATTGCCGCTCTTCCTCTCGGTTCTTTGTTGGCACTCCGGGAAAATTCCATGCTTGGGCGGACCGTCCTCCGCCTGCCTTGTCAATTTCAGGATACGGGGCCAGGCCAAGAAGCAGAAGTCGTCATTCCCATTCTCGCACATTCTCGGGCGGCTCGGACAGGGCCCCAAATTCCAAGGTCAATTTTTGTCAAACAGGCTTCTCGTCTGCTGTCTAATACCGCCCGCGTCGTCGGAGGGAGAGCCAAGGCCAGACAGCACAAACACGGAAGACCCACGAGGGGGAGGCTGGTCTGCTGCGTACCCGGCACTGGTCTGCTGGTCTGCTGGTCTGCTGGTCCGCTGGTTTCTCTATACGGAGTAGCAATCGGCTACTTCTCCTCCTAGAGATGCTTGGCTTGCGTTGCGTACCCCCCAGCTCCTCCGCATAGCTTCCCATATGGAGGCATGTTTAGCGCAGAGTAGCTCAGTGACACACGGGCGAAGGACCGTCGATTCCCGCCTGGGTGGCATCGCCATCGTGGATGCAGGCCGCTGCCGCCGCCGCCCATCCTTACGGCGTACCTAGTTTTTCAGCCCCTCTGCACGCTCTATTTCTGGCTTTCCTGTTGGCCCGTCAAGCTTCGGAGCTGGGCAAGCTCCTTCGCCATTTCAGCCACCTCGCCCGCCACCCACCCACCACCTCGCACGCCTCCTCCCGTGTTGGATTTTCGATGTCGCCGTCAGACAGCAACTTCTCGGGAAGGACGGCCGTCGTCGATGGGGTCGTAAACTCTTCTCCTTCTCTGCTGGAGCGGATGCAGCGGGCACGACATCACCGCGGGTTCAGTACACTCGGGCCCGTTTGGCTTCGTGATGGCTTATTATTTCGGGCACCAGTCGCCCAGACGTGCCGCCACCCACACTGGCCGTCCCGTCCTAAGCCCGCAACACGAAGTTTGGGCTTGACCATTTCTCCCCTGCCCCCCCGCCGGTGCCGGAATGGCACGGTGGGAGCCTCGTACCATTGCAGACTACTCCGTACCTGCACCCAATCCCGACGAACTGTCCAAAAGTAATACGGGTAGCGGTGCCGCATGTACGCATGTACGTACCCCCCGTACTCCGTACAGATGTGCTGCATCTGCAGATGATGCAGCACACCACAGGCTGACGGCTTACAGGAGAACACCACGTCCAGCAAGGATCAGCGGCCTTTTACGGAGTAGGGGTCCCAAAACCCAGGAGGCAACCCAACCTTATTGCCGCTGCCCTTGTCGTCGTGCGGTGCTTGCTGCGGGTTGGCGGGCGCGTGATCGCGCATTTCACTCCTGCGGCCTTCCGAACCAGCGAGATTCGACAGTGCTTGCTGTGTGGCTTGCCTCCCCCGGAGCACGGCGGAGAACGGTTCCCTTCATTCCTTGGACGGATCTCAACAGCCGTGGGACTCTTCCACGGCCGCAGCTCCCGAGCCTACGCTGAAGATGCCTGTTAGTCTTTGCTTGGCCGCAATGACGATCCCTGCCCATCAACTAGATTTTTGTGGCGCGCGGCGCTCAACGGTGTGACGGTGTGCGACCAAGCGGGGAGGCGGGATGGCGCAAAGAGCGCACAGGATGGCATGCCGCTGTGACGGATCTCCCTGGCCCAGGAGCCTCCATCGGGCTGGAAACTTTATTGCCCTGCCAATAACCATCCGGCTCTGCTCGCTGCTGCATGGCCTTTCGCTGTCTTTTGCTGCCCTTTGCGCACGCGTCGCTTTCTTCCCTCTCTGTCGTCATAGCCGTGGGAAAACAAGCTCCACGCTCCACGCTCTCCCTTACAAGTACCGTCCGAGCAAGCTTCCCCTGAAGTCGAGATTAATAAGATACCGGGCGAATCTCCCCGATCCTGGCGCCAGGTTGCTAGTTGATCGATCGCACTTCAGAGCCTGCATTTACTGAACGCATCCGGGATAGGCGCCCAAATGGTGCCGCTGAATTATGTACGGAGTGCAGCGTCTCCGGCAGGATTAAGTACCGCCTTGTCACCGGTACTTGTACCAGTACTCGGGCTTACCAGATCGGGATGAGGCTGGTCCGACCTGGATTGCAAGCCCCCGGGAGAGACAGGGCTTGTCCTGGACGTCCAAACCCCTGATGACGCCATGCACCCCTTGGGGGATTAGACCTGTAAGATCCTACCTAATCCCGCATTCCTATCACAAATTAGGACGAACATCCATCAGAAAAAAAAAAGGAGATGGCCGTTTCCTCGCACAGGTAGAGGGAGATTGATTGTCGTTGGGCGTTCGCGATGGCCGATGAGAATTTTCCGGCACACGCGGGGATCTGCGCTCCACACTGGGCCAGGGGCCTTGCGGGGAGGGTCCGCTCGTCTCTCAAAATGGCCAAAGCCACCGGCAAGCTGCATGTCGCTCGGTCAGCTCCCTGGCAGCTCCGTTCACGCATGAGCCGCAGAAAGCAAGCAGCAATCGATCCAGCCACTCATGGCTATCCTCCAGCGACATGTGACCATGCACGAATTATGGTGGGCGAACAGCGCGAGGACTCATTGATGAACGGGTTTGGACGTCGTGCTTGAGGCTCGCCAGCCAAGCCCGCTCATATCACCAAGACAACTGTTGTATTAAGCCTAAAGGCGTTCTGTGAGCGGTGTGTGCTCGTTCTTGATGCAACCGGGAAAACATGCGTCAGCTGGTAGCAAAGGCGGAGGCGAAGAGGATGAGAGGGACCCTTCGACGGGCAGATCAGGACCCTTTTTCTTGGACATCAAGGACCAAGCTCGTCTCAGAGCAACGGAAGCTCTCCAACCTGGTCGAGGTTGTGGTGTGGACAGAGGATCAAGGCTGTGTGAGCGTATTGTTGTGCTGCCTTGGCTAGTGAGCCCTGGAAGCTCTGCTCCGGATCCCAAGCGGGATGAGCACTGCTCTCGGCGGACGCGGCGGCGGAGGCCCCGTCAGATGAACATCGCGCTCGGAACTGCGAAGCGGCCAGGCTGATCTCACAAATGCCGTCTTGAGCTCAGGAGGAGTTCACATCTTCCTTTGTCCTTCCCGCATCCCTTCGTCACCCACGCCGTCTCCTGCATCCCTCTCCTGGAAGTTACCAGTCGGGATCAACATCAGAAGGAGGATCAGCCTTGTCAGGATCCCAGATCGAACGCCCTTCTTTCTCGAAATGCTGATCTTAGAGTGGTCGGATCGAGAGGGCGGTCGCGACGTGCTAACGTGCAATCCGAGCACCAGGGAGAAATGGAATGAGCGGAAGACTTCCTGAAGCAGTTCGGAGCTAGATGCCTGCGAATGGACCAGGAAAGTTGAATTAGGCTCATTGCCATGAAACAGATCAAGCCCTCCAAAGTGTATTCTGCTGCCGGGCTCTGCTTCCCTCTCGAGTCCCAGCCACAAATTGAACCCTGTTCGTTATCGCGGGCGATGAACTCAGGCATTCTCTAGCGATTCGAACGTATTCGGTGCAACTCCCGACAGGGCAGTAGGTCGGCTTCCTGGGTTTAAGGATGTGATCCCACCCGACATCAATAAACACCACGCAACTTTGGTGTGAGACCAAGCAGAGGTACCCACTCCTCTAGAGTGGCCTCGAAGCATTCCGCAGGACTTAGGAATCGGGCAGACGCTTTCACATGGCCACGTCCGGGCGAGGCGGGCCAGACCCGCGTGAAGCCGCTCACTATGCTCGACAACGGTCGCAAACATGGGCACGGAATGACGTATACCAGCCACGTAGTACGTAGGTAAGCTGCAACACGTCTCACGGAGACGGAGGAGCGGGCGGGGAGGCCCAAGCAGGATGATGTTGCTTGATCTGCCCTCCCTCCGTGGCTCCGAATATGGAGGTGTGCTATAAGATCGCGCCTCAGAGAAATGTAAGTGGTACGGGGCGGGCGGGAAACACTTATTACCCCCGCGCTTCTGTAACATGGCCCGCTGCATACAAGCAAGGACTCGACGGCAGCTCTGGGTGGAGGCCCACGACGCAACACTTGTTGGAGTCTCGCTGGCACAAACTGCTGTCGTATATGTGCGGCGGCGGCAGCAGCTTGAGGGTGAGGCTGTTTAGAACTACGCTCGTGCCCTTGTTGGAGGAACAGGGCTGTGTGCAGTCCGTACTTTCCTATCAAAATTTGGCCGCCTCGCCTACCGCATCAAGGAGTACGGACGGACCGTGCCGCCGAAGGCGGTGAGGTTCCAAATTGAGATTTGAGGTTAAGAAAAACAAAAGAGAATGAGGGGGGGAAGGGCTTGTGTGTTCAAAGCAAGGCTGTCGTTTTGAGGGAGCAAACAGAGGAAGGCGAGAGGCAATCTCGTGTTGGCAATTGGCGGTTGGCGGTACACGTTGCCATCCGTGCCTTGTATCCACAGAGGTGACGAACGCATCATGATCTAACGCGTGCCCCCCATTCCGAAAGGCCCACATGGCGAAAGGGGCGTCAGTAAAAGGTTAGCAGCTGCACGGACTACTTGCATGTGCAGCCTGTACCTCCCGGTGGAATGGATATGGAGCGAATACTCCGTAGACGCGAGCATGATCCATCATGGGTGTTCGCTATTTGATCCTACCAGCAGCCTATTACTATGGTGCCGTCAGTCCGTGAAATAGAAGACGGATAGGCCTGTTAGCGCTCGCTGAGGCGTCGCGGCACGACACAAATGCTGTACAGTATGAAAAAAGGAATAGGGGACACTGTGATAGGATACTAGGTGAAGATATTGAAGGCGACAAGCACAGTGCTCCATTTGTAGCTGTCACCGTGTTTCGTGGAGCGACAAAAACGAGAAGATCCAAAATAGAACGGATGGGGCGATAGCGTTAGCGGTCCGTCAACTGCAATCCGTAGGAGGGGCGATCTCTGTGGCTCGGACACTGTGGCTCGGATACCTCGGGGGTCGAAATGAAGGAGTATCCAAAAAGTCACTTTTACCCCTATTTGGACACGAATTTCGGGCGTTTGAAGACGTAACGCTACCTCCTCAAGTAGCGAATATAAGTACCTGATGATCGACCCCCCTGAAGGAAAGGCACTAAAGACGCGCTAAAACAGACAGCCAGCACAGTGCGACATTGCGGGGAAACGGCGGGCCTATTGCGCCAATTTGCCTGCCCCAAAGGGGACGCAACAAGGCCAGTCGGCCTGCCCTGGGGCGAAGCGATACGGCCTAGTGGCGGTAGGCTTTAGCGCATGCGCTTCGCCGTGCAGGAGGAAAAGAATTCTTCGGTCGTTCTCTCTCCCTCCTGTTCAGTGGCTTGCCTTCCCGATTTCTTCGGACATCGCCAACTGTTCGTGCTCTCGTTTTGGGGAACAGAAGGGAGAAGTGCCCTCTTCTCATCGCTCGTTTCTAGACCATTCCCTCGTTTTCGTATCACGTCCGTCTCTTGACCTCGATAATAGTCGCGTTCGTTTCTTGGGTACTCTGGTTACCTTGGGGGCCGCGCTCTCTTCACTTCCACTGCCTCTCGCTGTCCGCAACACAATTGGGTCCCGTCCCCATCGCGATCGCGATCGCGACTGCTTGTCTGCAGAGTTTCGGCTCCCCCCGGAGCTGAACAAACGGCCGTCGAGTCAGAAAATTCAGCCCCAAACTTCCGACGTCTGTTCCTTCCCCTTAAGAAATTCGTCGGGAGGTGTCGTTTTGGCTCTCTAAGGCTTGAAACTGTCCGCTGCAATCACCCGCTTCGCCTGCACATCCGAGTCCAAGCTTTCTTTGATCGCCGCCACTCCTTACCAGGCACTTCCGATCCAGTGACCCTTCGGTCGCACGGCCGCATCGCCCGGAGAGTCGAATGAGGACCTGAGAGGGAAAGATAGGAAGAGGACCGATTCATCGGCGAACGAACAGCTCGTCTGCAGCGCCGAAAGGGGGCGATTACGGTAGCCCGTTGGCCGTGGGCTTTACCGCGTGTGGATTGGCGGGCTGCACCGCCAGTTTAACTCCACCGCCCGCCCGTTTCCTCAGGAACCCCTCGTCCCAGCAGGGATCCGATCGTTATCCAATCTCCCGCCTCTGTCGGCTCAGCCCATAACAACTCTAGTAAGGTCCATCCATACTCTTCTTAACAGCCACAACACTTGTTGTCACTTGGCATTTGGCATTTTCTTGTCCTGCCCACACACCTGATCTACAACCCCGCCCTATACAACACCTGCCATTTTCATGTTTCTCTGGCCTGGATGAACTCCTGCTGCGCACACCTGTTGCTTTCTCGACCACGACGCGAGCCTCGGTCTCAGGGCGTCGTCGTTGTTCTCAGACGAGTGAAGTCCCCATTTTCCCCCTCATTGTTCTTCAGCACCCCATGATAGGTGTCTCACGCTGTTCGACGTGCTAACGTACCACCTTCCAGGACCATGTCGCTCCCCGAGAGACCTGGCGCGCCGCCGTCTATCGAGCCGAGAAATGCGTACCGGCAGTCTCCTTCGCGTCGCAATCGCCCGGCGGACGTTGAAGCTGGGGGCTATTACCCTGTGGCGCCAGGGCAACATCAACGTGGGGCTTCGTTGACCTCCTTCGCCGAGACTATTCCCTCTCCTAATGGAAATACAGAGAGATTGCCGCTGTCGCCTTCGCCCGATCGCGTCGACCCGACTGCCGAGCAGTTTCAGCAGCAGCAACAACCGCAGCCATTTCAGAGGAAGAGAAGCCTCATCAGACCCGAGCGAAACCGGATAGGGAAGGACCACCCGAACTATCACTACCGAAAGCATGCCGCCAACATGAACACCATGCCCTCGTCGACCGGCCACGACCCCATCCTCGAAGATCTGGAGGGAGCGACGGACATGTCGGGTGAGCGGGTTGGCGACGCCGTATCGGACACCTCGCCGTCGCAGGGCACCGGCCGGACGAGGACGAACAGCGACGAGATCGAGAAAGCCAACCGTGCGAGGCGTAGGACATCTGGCCGGGGGGAGCCGACCAAGATACGGAAAAAAGTCAAGCAGGAGAAGGAGACAACGAAGGAGACGGTGCGGCCGCCAAGTCTCTGGAACATCTACTGCGCCATTATAACGTTCTGGTGTCCGGACTTCATCCTCAGAAGCTGCTGCCACAAACCGGCCAAGGCCCAGCAGCGCGCCTGGCGGGAGAAGATGGGTCTGATCAGTATCATCATCATCATCATGGCCGTTGTCGGCTTCCTCACTTTTGGATTCAACCAGGCTGTCTGTGGCCAGCCCGGCCTCCGGCTTCGTGTCAACGAGGTCACTGATGGATACATGATTTTCCACGGCACGGCATACGACCTGACGCGGTCCCACCACCCTCCGGCTCTGGGCATCCCAAGAGAACCCAGCGGCGCAGGAGCCAACGTGCTTTTTGATTTGCCCGAGAAGCACGCCGGCCAGGACGGGAGCTTCCTGTTCCAAAACGTCAACGGAAAGTGCAAGGATATCATCACCCGGGCGCCCAACTCGGACGTGCCCACGGACTCTAGCAACAATCTGGCATGGTACTTCCCCTGCAACACGTTCAACCAGGACGGCTCCACCAAGCCGAATCTGACGACACCCTTCTATCTCGGATATGCATGCCATACCACGGCGGCCGCTCGCGACGCGTTCTATCTGGAACTCTCACCAGCCGCCGATGTCTTCTTCACATGGGACGACATCAAGAACAACTCACGGAATCTGCTGGTGTACTCCGGCAATGTGTTGGATCTCGACCTTCTGTTCTGGTTCAATGAGAGTCAAGTCGCCATCCCCCCGCGTTTCAAGGAGCTGCGCGACAAGAACCAGCCTGCCAACCAGGCCATACGCGGCCGCGATGCGACGCGAGCTTTCCAGTCGGCGGGGGACAAAGCCATCGCAGAGTGCTTCGAGCAGATCATCAAGGTCGGAACTGTGGACACAGATACCGTGGGCTGCATTGCATCCAAGGTTGTGCTGTATGTGTCGCTGGTGCTCATCTTGGCAGTCGTAGTCTCGAGGTTCCTTCTGGCCCTGATATTCCAGTGGTTCACGAGCAAGACCTATGCGGCGGCCAAGACGTCACAAACGTCTGACCCGAGGAAGCGGAACCGACAGATCGAGGACTGGAGTGAGGATATCTATCGCGCACCGATCCGAATGCCTGGCGATATCGGAAGCAGTGTCGCCGGTGCAAGCTCGGACCGCACGAGCAAGCGTAATAGCTTCCTCCCTACTACGTCACGCTTTTCGGCGGTGGGTGCCGGCGACCGCACTTCGCGCATTCGGGCCGCTCCCACGACGATGGCTAGCCAGAGCTCTGGTGCCCAACTCCTTCATCCGAACTCCATGTACAGGCAAGGAAATGATAGTAGGAACAGCTTCCTCAAGTCGGACCCGTACAGCAGCAATGTTAGCCCCACTGATGGCCCGGGCCCTGCTGGGTTCATCCACGAAGCCGTCGTGCCGCAGCCGCCGTCCGACTGGATGCCGTTCGGGTTCCCCCTGGCCCACACGATCTGCCTGGTCACTGCATACTCTGAGGGCGAGCTGGGTATCAGGACCACGCTGGACTCGATCGCGATGACGGATTATCCGAACAGCCACAAGGTCATTCTTGTTGTCTGCGACGGCATCATCAAGGGCAAGGGCGAGACCTACTCGACGCCCGACATCGTTCTCGGCATGGTGAAAGACCACGCGATTGCCCCCGAACATGTCCAAGCGTTCTCGTACGTCGCCGTCGCGAGCGGATCCAAGCGGCACAACATGGCCAAGGTGTACTCTGGCTTCTACGACTACGGTTCGAAGTCGGCCATCCCGCTCGACAAGCAGCAGCGGGTGCCGATGATGGTTGTCGTGAAGTGCGGCACGCCCGACGAGGCGGGCAAGGCCAAGCCTGGCAACCGCGGCAAGCGTGACAGTCAGATCATCCTGATGTCCTTCCTACAGAAGGTCATGTTCGACGAGCGCATGACAGAGCTCGAGTATGAAATGTTCAACGGCATGTGGAAAGTTACCGGGATTTCGCCCGATTTCTACGAGATCGTGCTCATGGTTGACGCCGACACCAAGGTGTTCCCCGACAGTCTGACTCACATGGTCTCGGCCATGGTGAAAGACCCCGAAATCATGGGCCTCTGCGGCGAAACCAAGATCGCCAACAAAAAGGCCAGCTGGGTGTCAGCCATCCAGGTCTTCGAGTACTTCATCTCGCACCATCTCGCCAAGTCCTTCGAATCCGTCTTCGGTGGTGTTACCTGTCTTCCCGGCTGCTTCTGCATGTACAGAATCAAGGCACCGAAGGGGGCGGAGAACTACTGGGTCCCCATTCTGGCCAACCCCGACGTCGTCGAGCATTATTCGGAAAATGTGGTCGATACGCTGCACAAGAAAAACCTCCTGCTGCTGGGTGAGGATCGTTACTTGACGACGCTCATGCTCCGCACGTTCCCCAAGCGCAAACAGGTTTTTGTGCCGCAGGCTGTGTGCAAGACCACGGTTCCGGACGAGTTCAGCGTGCTGCTGTCCCAGCGGCGACGATGGATCAACTCGACCATTCACAACCTGATGGAGCTCGTCCTGGTTAGAGACCTGTGTGGCACCTTCTGCTTCAGCATGCAGTTTATCATATTTATTGAGTTGATCGGCACTCTGGTGCTGCCGGCTGCCATCGCCTTCACCTTCTATGTTGGTAAGTATAACTCTGTCTCGGTCGAGGGGCTTGGCGACTCGCTAACACGACGACCTAGTGATCATCTCTATCGTTCATCAGCCTCCGCAGATCATCCCCCTCGTACTCCTAGCTCTGATTCTCGGTCTACCGGCAGTCCTCATCGTAGTGACGGCACACTCATGGTCGTATGTGGCGTGGATGTTCATCTACCTGCTATCGCTCCCGATCTGGAACTTCGTATTGCCGACGTACGCTTTCTGGAAATTCGACGACTTCTCGTGGGGCGATACGCGGAAGACAGCAGGAGAAAAGACGAAAAAGGCCGGCATCGAGTACGAGGGCGAGTTTGATAGCAGCAAGATCACCATGAAGCGTTGGGCTGAGTTCGAGCGGGACCGCAGGGCGCGAACCAACTACTGGGCCTCCAAGGAGAGCGTTGCTGGCGGAGCTGGTAGCGGAACGTGGTCTATGCCACCAGGCCACCAGCACTACGAGGAGTATTATTCGGATGCCTGAGAAGGGCGGAGCGTAAGTCGTCTGGTTCGCTGTCCAGATTGCGCTTTTCTTTTTTATCGTTTTTGAGGATCAGAGAGTAAGAAATCATGTCATACGACTCGTCTAATACGGTGGTTGGATCGGCTTTCCCCCCATTGTCATTTCTTTCTTTGTTATTGTTTTTGGCATGCCTAGGTAGTAGTACTCCCAGGAGGACACCCACACACGCCCACCCGTACATACACACTCTTTTGCTTGCTGGTTCTACGCCTCGGGACTTCGGTACCCAGTAGCGCTTTTTGGGGGGAAATCATGGATAGAAAATAGGGCATCTGGATGGCGTCAGTGCAGCACTGGGTAGGACCTTTGCTTCTTGTTTGTACCGTTGTACATTGGTGCTATGCTTCCTTCCCCACCTAGCTAGAAAGTAATCTTAACGCCTCGACTATGAGTTTCTATACATATCGTGGGAGTGAGTGAACGACGTCCTAGAGCAAAATGATGCGGGCGAGCCCGACGCCAATTATGGGCGGTCTGCCTCACGTTCAGGTTCCTACCCGCGGAGGCCAATCATATCCGCTATCCTTTCTGCAGGGAGTCGGGGAGAACGGGGTAAGATGATGACGGTACACGTGGAGGGAGGACGGCGAAAGGAGTACATGCACGCAGCCGCAGCCGCGATTCTTCGGATGGGGTTGTATTCGTATTATCCGTCGTCCGATTTTGGATAGGCTTTCGTCGCCTTTTATTCTTCCGTCTTTTATGTATACGATTGTTTATCCGTCCGTAATGGTGACTCCAGATACCGACTTGCTTGAGTGGTCCGTCATGTTTTCCAGATTGTTTGTCATTGGGCCCTGGTCCAGCCAGCTAGGAGTTGATCGGTAGAGCAGCGAGCAAGCGGGTGGGGCGCCTACCGCGGCTTCTCACAAGATAGCTGGATGGGTGTTAAAGTTATGCTAGGGTGCCACAATAGCGCATGATTATGTGCTTGTATCTGTGCTACTCTATCTGTATGTTGTTCGTGGGGGGGAGGGAGGAGAGCAGGGGTTGGCTCGCTGGTCAGTCCCCGGTCGCCCAGTCAGCAACCAGTATTACGCCATATAACCCTGCTGCTGTTCATCGGGTTGGTAGTAAGGGTCGGTTGGTCGGTCGGTCGGTCGGTTCAGTCGGTCGGGCAGTCAAGTGAGCGAAATGCGTGCGCCTTGAATATGTTCCCGTTGGAAGGTAGGAAACTTGATAGGTACTAGGTAGCCGTTCGATTGGGGGACCGACCGACGGACGACCTTTCTCTCTCTTACTCTTTGTTTCTCCCTTCTCTCCTCAGTACACTGAACCTGACTGCCTCTTAGCCCTATTACTCCTTTCTATTTTCTGCTTTTCCTTTCTATTTTGCTTTCCTCTTTTTGTCCTCCGGTGCTACTCTCTTTATAGGCCCAGCGCATTAATTGGGTACGTCTCCCGAAGTGGCGGCACTCACAACGTCCAGGTTGTCTTTGGACGTCGGGTATGGACATTAGGTATTATTTAGGACGGACTGCCGTTTAATGCTAGCGCTTACGAGGGCGGACCCTAGTCAGTAGGTAGGTAGAAAGAAGTATTTTGCAAGGTGGAGTGAGAAAAGAAAAAACAGGTCAAGGTTGTTGGAAATCGCAAAGACGCAATGCGTATGTACTTCGGCACTGAGGGCATTGAAAGCGAGGCGAGAATAGCAACTGCACTCTCCCCCCTACTACCTACGATAGGCGGCCGATCAGGCAATGGAAATAAAGGGGACGACGAGCTCTTTGCTGCCCCGTTTCTGTCCTCTAAAACGGGCGGGGAGGAGGAAGAGGAGCTGTAATTGACCCTAGCCGTCCAAACGTAGAGTGCTCCATACCGAGTATCTGTGCTGGGTACAGCTCGCCTGGCAATTCGGTAACTCTGGTGAGTCCAGTCCGCCCTGGGCCCTGTGATTTCAGTGGTAAATCCGGAAAAGGGGGCGCCAGTTAGGCATACTGCACGGAGCAGGTATTTCCACAGCCATTTCCACAGCCCGTGAGAGAATATGCAGCGATGTGCAGTAGATATGCAAGCTATGGATTCAGCTGGCCGCGGTCATGGGTTCGTGGCACGCGGTAGGAAGGGAATCGGGGGGCTTCTTCTGCTGTGTAACAATCGCTGCCCCCTCCCCCCCCCCCTTTTGTTGCTTTTTGGTTTGCTGGACTCCCAAGTTGATGCAGGTTAACACGAGTTGTCGACTGTGAGTCGTTCGCCTCCGGCCTGTCTTTGCTGCGTTTCCCTGCCTTGACTGGATGTGCAGGTACGTAGGTAGGTACTTACTTGATACAGAGCATGGATGGCATGGGTGGGCATGAAAGGGGGCTCCATGGTGGATGGTTGGATATGTTTGGGTGTGTGAGGGCACAGTTGTTGGCAGGTAGGTACCCCGTAGACACAGACGCACCACCACTACCACCAGCACCCACACACTCTCGTTCACACCCCCCGCCGTCCATCTGCCGCTCGGCCTTCTTCCTGTTTCTGTTTGGTACTGAGTGCAGAGTTGCTCCGCACAGGCAGGCCTGCTGGTAAGGAAAGGTGGGACATGCGTGCGGAATGTCTGTCTTGTGGAGGGAGTTGCAGACGGCGGGTCGAGCAAGCTTCAAAAATAGGTAACCCGCTGTGCCCTATTCCGTACTCTCTCAATAAGGTCCTACTTTTACTGGCCCTCGCCCTCGCCTCGCGGTTCGCCTCTAGGTTAGGGAACAGGCAGGGCGATATGACAGATCATATTTTCGGCCGGGGTTGCGCTCGCTCGCCGATGATTTTTCGGGAGGCGGCGGCGGTCGTTGCGATACCTGCGTGCCTGCGTGCCTGTCTAAACAGATACCTAGTGGAGGAGGTTGGGGGGAGGGGGTCAAACTGACAGGGGGAGGTGGTGGTGGGAAATCGGCGCTCCCCACCACCCCTGCTGTTGTTACCTTGCAAGCAGTACTCTGCATTCTCCAACCCCTCCCTCCTCTAGCAGTGAATGAGAGAGAGTAAGGGGGAGGGGGAGGAAGAAAAAGAAAGAAAAAGAGGGTTACGGTACTTCCGCGCTGGGTACTTATATGCGACGGAGAGAGAGAAAGAAGAGGCTCCCGGTGTTCGGTTTCGTGGGCCGCTGACCTCTCCCCGTTGATCTATCGGATCTCACCCCGTACGTACCATAGATCATCGTCCGTCTAGCCCGACTCCATAGGTACCTTGCTCGACCTCGACCGACGGATGACGAATGCAGAAGTCCAGCAACCGGGCTACTCCATATTGAGCTGTTCGTGCGTGGCCCCAGACGTACCCTGCGGTCGATATGAGAGATTAGAGGTGGCGGGAATGCGAAGCAGGGCGGATTCAGGGAGTTCCCCAGCGTCGCCTGTCTCGCTCGCCGTCTCACCTTAACGCACTGGCAGAGGAGCGGGATCCATGTCTGGCGGGCGAACGGTCGGCTGGGCACGGATGGGAAAGGGACGGGCGGAACGGCAAACCTGCCACCTGCCTGCGAACAGACCAGGAGAGCGGAAGGCGAAAAGCGGGAGCGGTTGCAGACGCGCGTACGACAGGCGACAGCGGCGACAGCAGCAACAGCAGCAACAGCAGCAACTGCAGCAACTGCAGCAACTGCAGCAACTGCAGCAACAGTCCGGCCCAGAGAATAGTCGTGGGGCGAACGCAGCGTTCGACGACTCCTCCGGTAGGATGTACACTAGTGCACATGTTCAAGGTAAGCAGGTGGGCGGCCCCCCCCTCTCCCTTCCCCCCATCCATCTGGGACCCCCCCGACGCAGCCAATGCCGGTTAGCAGGTACGTCTCCATGATTGCTTCTTCGGGACTCCCACATAGAGCGCCGGTGCGGTTTGGGACGAGACTAGCGCAGGCAGTCAGTCGGCGGCGGGCGGCCCGGTCGGGAAGTCGTATTAACAAGCAGGAGGGAGGAAGAGGGAGAGAGAGAAGAGACGCACAACACAAGGATAAAAGGAGGGAAAGAGACAAAAAGATAGAGGAGAGAGTCGAGATCGATGGCAGGACCGTGTGTACAGGCACATACATACCTTACTTAAAATAATATGCAGGTATCCCCACTTGCGGTCCCCCATCGGTCCATCCCTGCCTTCCCTTCCTGCCCGCCTGCCGCTCGCCTCCCTTGCTCCTTCCCTTTCGACGACAACCCCAGCCGGGGGCACCCGAACGCGAACTCCCCCAGCCAAAGCTACCTCCTAAAGCAGCTGCTCCGTAGGCGGTCCGTACTGCACTAAAGAAGCAGCCCGCCACGCCCGCCAACCACCACCACCACCACCACCACCGACCAACCTCGGAACTCGAGGAGCTTACCGACCCAGTCGAGGTGGTTGCCAGCCAACAGGACGCATCCAGCATCGCTAGCCCTCCGAGCAGCCAAGCCCAGTGCGTCGCCTCGCCGTCGAAGCCGCCGCCAGCCCGTTCCCTCGAATCCTGTTTGGCTGCCGGGTAGCGCCGATTGACGCTGGGTGGCCGGGCTGCGTCTCTGACTAACTCTAGGGCCGAGCGTGGCCTAGGCTTGTCGGGGCAACCGACAGCGGTCGCACGCTTGCACGCTCGCACGGTGGACTGAGTCGGGGCTGAGCAGGTGCTGGGCAAGCACAGGTATCCCATCCCTCCAGCAGTTCGTTTCATCAGCAAGCTCGCTATCTCTCCCACCTATCTCTACCACATGCATTTGTCTCTTCCCTCACGTCACGCCGGCACTCCGACTGACGCACCCACTAAGTAGCGCTCCCATCAGCAATCCCGCTAGCGCTCCCACTAGCGCTCCCACGGCATCTGCAACTCAACATCCTCCTCGCCTCTTCTCGCTCTTCTCGCCTTCGTCGACCTTCTCTCTCCCATCGACTTTCTCGCTCCCGCAGCAAGTGCCGGACCACCTGCGCGGCACTCTTGGCTCGGTACAGGGCGCAAAGGCCCGCAGACTCCCGATTCCTGCTACTTTAGCTTCCAGTCGACATCAGCTAGCCCCTCATCCCCCTCGATAAGCTGCTGCCGCTTCAGAGCCGGACCGATACGGCGGAGAACGCCGCACTGTGCTTTTCTGCTTCGTCCTTGGACAGTCTCGGCCTCGCCCGGATGGGCGGCCTGTTCGTCTTCCCTCGCGCGACATAACGATGCGTCCGGACGACGAGCCCGTGCCGTCGTCTTCCTCCCCGACGGCTCCCTCCGCTCCCTTCGCTCCCTCTGCTCCCTTCGACCCGCCACAGCCCGACCCCGACGTCGACCCCGACGTCGACCCCGACGCCGACCCCGGTGCTTCTCCCGCTCCTCCCCGGCCGCGTGCGGAATGCGATGCTGAGCCGCCTGCCCCCGTCCCGCTGCTGCCGTCGCCACAAGCGTCCTCGTCCAGCGACGCGCCGTCTGCGGCTTCTACTTACGCGTCAGCCTCTGCATCAGCCGCGACCGGGCTCGGTCCAGACAGTTCGACGTCATACGGAACCGAGCACGCCCCCCAGTACTTCGCCCACGGCCCCCTCGACTATGACGCCGACGATTCTCTCTCCGAAGACCAAGGCATGTCCGACGACGACGGCCACGAAGGCACCGTCGCGCTGACCGGGCCTTCCAGTCCTGTCCCTTCCTCGCCCCCCGAGCCTGCCGTAGTAGATGCCCATGCCCTGCCCGTCTCCGGGCAAGAGCACATCCCCCCAGGGCAAGCGGCGGAGGACGGAGGCCAGGAGGCCCAAGGGGGCCATGGGGGGCAGGGGGGCCAGGGGGTGCAGGGAACGCAGGGGGCACAGGGGGCACAGGGGGCACAGGGAACACAGGGGGCACAGGGGGGGCAAGGAGAAGGGGAGGGCGTGAACAGCAGTACGGCGACGACAGCAGAATCGAGCCAGGGGGCAAGCAACGTAGCGATCATCACCATCACCACCACCTCTTCCTCCGCGACGGCCACGGCCCTCTTGGGTGGCAGCCACACATACGACGCATACAACAACACCATCGAGGGACTGCAATATACGTACCCGGACGAGTTATATGAGGATTCCGACAGCCCGCTTCCTGCCGCGTACGCCGCCGTCGTGGCGCAGCATTTCGCGAGCATCACCGCACCGCCGGCCCCAGGGCCATTTGTGGCGCCGGTGAGCCAGCCGAGCCAGCCGAGCCAGCAGATCCAGCTGCTTCAGCAGCTCCAGATCCCGGGATCAGTGCCGCTCGCGGGGGAGACTGGCTATAGCGGCGGGCACGTTGACGGGCATGGAGGCGGACACGGAGCAGGGTACGGTGGCGGGTACGGTGGCGGAGGCGGGTATGGAGGCGGGTACGGAGGCGGGTACGGAGGCGGGTATGGAGGCGGATACGGAGGCGGCAACACCTCGAACTTTGCCGGCGGCTACGGCGGCGGCGGCATTGGCAACAACACTGCCGGTTCCGCCGGTACTGCCGGCACCGCTCATACCGCCGCTGTTGGTGGCGCCGCTGGCACTGGTAGCGTCGCCGGCATCGCCGGCATCGCCGGCATCGCCGCTGCTCCGGGCTCGGCCCTAGCCGCATTTTTGGCCGCGGACCTGGCTTTCGATCCCTTCTCTTCGATAAACCCCTCGGCTAACCCGGTCAACCCGGCCAATCCGATCAATTCGGGCAACTACGGCCTGCGGAGCCTCCTAGAGCAGTGGTCGCTGCAGACGCACTGCATCCACGGGTGCCAGAGCCCGCGGACGAAGGCACCGCGGCTCAAGGAGCTGAGGGAGCAACTGTCGAGGCCGCGGCCGACGGTGCTGTACCAGCACCTGGACGGCGACCGGTGCGACCTCCAGGGCCTCGACTGGGAGGCCATGGGCGTGACCAGGAACAAGGCGCGGGAGCGGCGGCTGCTGACGTACAAAAACTACACCAACCACAAGCAGTCGGACCGGTGGCATGTGAGTCTTTCCTCTTCTTCTTCTTTTCTGGTTGGGCGAAACTAACCGGCCGCGCGCGCAGCCCGAGATGCCGGACACGATGGTGCCCCGCAAGCAGAGCTACTTCCGGTTCCAGCGCATGCAGTTCCTCTCGAACATGCACCTGGCGCACTTTCAGCTGCGCAACCTGCTGGTGGTGCCGTCGCGGTCGGCGGCCTACTACACCGGCGAGGGCGTGGTGCACCGGGTCAACCCGCTGGTGGGCCAGTCGTCGGCGCAGACGTCGGCGCGCTCGGAGGTCTTCATGCACTTCGGCGACGTGGCCTTCCTGCCCGTGTCGACCATCGCAGCCGGCCACGGCGTGCTGGTGGCCGGCGGCTTCAACGGCGAGTTCTGCGCCAAGAGCCTGGCCAGCGAGTTCGTCGGCGAGGCCGCCGAGTGCCGCACAGGCACCATCACCGCCCACCCTAGCGGCATCACCAACCACGCGCAGGTCTACGTGCCGCACCACGCGTCATCCCCGCACGTCACCTTCGCGTCCAACGACCTGGGCCTGCGCACGCTCGACCTGGCGACATGCCAGTTTGTCAGCGACACCGCCTTCCCCTACCCCATCAACTGCACGGCCCTGTCGCCCGACCGGCGGCTGCGCGTCGTCGTGGGCGACTACTTCGGCGCGCACATCGTGGCGGCGGACGGCGACCGGCGCTGCAACCGGGGCCTGTGGCCGGACATCCAGGTGGAGCTCCGCGGCCACCGCGACTGCGGCTTCGCCTGCGACTGGGCCGACGACGGCCACACCATCGCCACGGCCTACCAGGACCGGTCCATCCGCATCTGGGACGCGCGCAAGCTGCACGACTCGCTGGGCCGCTCGTTGCCCGTGGCCTCGCTGTGGACCGAGATGGCCGGTGTGCGCAGCCTCCGCTTCTCGCCGCTGGGGTCGGGCAAGCGCCTGCTGGTGGCCGCCGAGGAGGCCGACTTCGTCAACATCATCGACGCCCAGACCTTCGCGGCTAAGCAGACCGTGGACATCTTCGGCGAGATCGGCGGCGTGGCCTTTGGGCCCGACGGCCAGGACCTGCACGTTCTGTGCTGCGACGACCGGAGGGGCGGTCTCCTGCAGTTCGAGCGCTGCGGCCGCTCCGCCGAGGCCGTCCACGACGATTCGGTCGACCCGAGCTCCCGTGATCTCCGGTGGAGACAGTCCACGACCTTCGACTGGCCCGCGCCCACCGCTACTTCTTCCCCTGCTGTACCCTCTGCCACCGCCCGCCGACGGGCAGCCCTCCAGGCCAGCCGGCGGTTGCGAGCTGCCGCCCTCGAACATCTAGAGCTGTTTTAAAGATGAAAAGGGGGAAAAGAAAAAAAGAGAAGAAAAAAAGAAGAAAAAAAACTCTCGCTAAGGCGCCGCTCCATTTTCTGGGAACACATTTGGGAGGGGGGGAGCATTTACTGGCCGGGCGGCGTCTATCCGGTCCCATTCACCCATTCACGCATACCTGTGTATATACGGTTTTCAAAGCGTGCTCCTATTCGCTCCCACTACGGCGGCTGCCTTCTACTATTATTACTGTCTACCGTTGCTACTCCTTCTTTCTGCTTACCTTTTCCTACTTCTTCATTCGGAGAAAGGGAGAGGACGCGGCGTGACTGGCATTATGGGATTAAAGGGGGGGGGAGAAGGTTATGACGAGGGAAAGGGCGTCTCGCTCACTAACACCTGCACACATGTTCCCGATCCAGAAGTTGTGGCGTATTCGCAGGGGGACACGTACGCCCAATGCGAACACGACGCACACCTCCAACGCACGCACACGAAAAAACCCCGACAGATATAAAAATGTGCACAAGCATGGCGCCCACAGCATATGTGCGCATTTGGCAGGGCGTTACGCTCTTTTCTTCTTTTTTCTTTTTTTGTCTCCCTTTACTCTCTCATTCACTCAACGGGTAGGCCGGGCCAGGACAGACACGGTTATTATTTAATGGGCTCTCTCTCATGTACTCCGTATCTACCTACATATTCGGGCGCATTTTCTGTTCTCTCTCTACCTCTTTCCACCTATGTAGGATACATATAGGAAATTCTATCTCTTGATTCTCCATGTCTTGCTAGCCGTATCGCTGACACCAAGTGCGTCTCTACCTTGAAAGGGAGGCGAATCTTGAAAGGGGAGTCGTTCCCACATTATCTTTGCTACATGTGCAACGTACAACTACTGAGGTAAGAGGATACTTGGATGGGTCTTGGCTAATATTAGGGATAATGGGACGTAAACCTTAGACTCAAGAGCCCGGCATAAGCGGCTAAGTAAGAATACGGTGTAGGGACGAAGCAAACAGGTCTGTCATATACAATCTCCCCGTGCCAACCTGCTAACCCAGCCGTAACGCGACGAAGAAAACTACGACAATAATACTCTCTCCTTCTCTCCCAAATCTATGCTATACTTCTCTCTCTCCCCCCCCCCCCCGCGCGCAAAAAAAAAGTAAGCGCATACCTGGAAGCCTCGAAGGTACTCCGGCTAGGTTATGTAGGTAGGTAGGATACATACAACAACAAAAACAAGTGTACCGTACTCTATTGTACTGTGCTCCACATCCAGGAAGACAATGGAAGGCAGCAGCAGCAACAACCAAGTACAGTGATAAAGTAACTCCCTTTTCGCCCTACTCCGTCGGTCATTCAATCATCGCCGTCATTCCCGCGCCCATCGGCTCCCCCGTCTCGCGCCCCCTTGTCCACGGCCAATCGAGGTCGCTCTAGTTGGTCTCCTCTGATATGAGGAAGCCAGCGCGACTGAGGGCAGGAAGGGGTCGGAAGACGAGGGGGGAGGGCGTTGGGAGGAAAGAAAAAGAAAAACAAGTGAGGTAGCGCAGGAGGCAGGAAACCTCAGGAGTAAGAAAGGTAGAGGTGAGGCAAGGAGGTTCAGCGAGATTAGAAACCTCTCCGGTAACAGCCGTGGATGCAGCCTAGGAGCTGCTGCTTCCCGTCTTCCGGCTGGGGGTCTCTTCCAAGTCCGGGCCGAGCTCGCTGGGCCGACGGGGGTCGAAGGAGGCGGTGACGCGGCCGTCGCCGTCGCGGGCGCCGACGGTGACCCAGACGTGCTTGGCGGGGATGGCGACGTTCCGGGTCTCGCGCATGCCGGTCCAGCGCAGCCGGCCGTCACGGCTCAGGTCGCTGTTGCCGATGCCGCCGTTGGCGACCCACTCGCGCACGACGCTGCGGATGAAGTCCACCTTGCGGCGGAAGTCGTTGGCCGCCGGCACGCCCTGCAGCTCGGGCCGGATGTCCGGACGTCGCCGCGACGAATGGCTGGTGGTGGTGCTGCCGCCGCTGCCGCCGCTGGCACTGCGCTGGCCGGACGGCTGGCGGGGCGGTACGGCGAAGTTGAGGAGGGTCTGGAGCGGGTACGACAGCACGCTGCGCTCGTCCAGTGACGCCTCGTCGATGGCGCCGGTCGTGGCCAGCCGCTCGGCCGCCTCCTGGGGCAGATGCCAGAAGTGGCACCAGGTCCCTGTCGAGTCCAGCACGATCTTGGTGTGGTCGGGGAAGTTGAACTGGAGGGACCGAGTCAGCCGTCTGCTAGTTGAAAGGAGGGAATAGGGAGGCCATGAGCGCATACCTGGAGGTGTCCGTCGCAGAAGACCCAGCAGCCGACATCGCCAAAGCGCTGGTAGAAGGTCACGAGATCGCTGGGAGCCGCGGCCAGGTCGGTCAGGGTGGGTGAGCGCATGGACGAGGCCTCGTCGTGGCCGGCGCTCTGCTGCTCCAGCTCCCGGCCGTAAGCCAGCATGTAGTTGGCAAACTTCTTCCAGAGCACGATGCGCTCCCGCTTGCGGTGGTCGAACACGTCCCTGCCCCCGGGCAGCTTGCCCACCACGCCGTCGGAGCCGACCGGCAGCCGGAAGCTCTGGGGGTCTACGCGCACCCGGTGGATGCCCTCCTCGCCGTTGTTTTCGTAGAAGTAGATGCCCTCGGACATGGGCACGATCTGGTGGCGGTCCAGGTAGTGCGGGTCGTCCTTGCGCTGGATGTGCCGCTCCGCCCCGTGAATGAGTAGGCAGGCCGGCGGCAGCGCTCCGGGCTTGGGCCCGTCGTTGACGGGGATGGACCGCAGCACGCAGCCCACGCTCCCGTCGTTAAGGATGTACCCCAGCCCGAATTTGTTGGTATAGTCCACCCACTTCACCACTATCTGGGGCGGAGCCGGCGTCTTCTCCCGGGCCGACACGAGCGCCATCGACCGGCTGTTGAGGGCACGCTCCAGCTCCGTCTGGAGCCTCCTCAGACGCTCCAATACCACGTCTGGCCGGCTGCCGGGCACCTCCTCCTGGCATTCGGACGGGGCGAACAGCGTCAGCTTGTCGTCCTCCAGAGCTACATCGGCCCCTGCCGCCACCCCCTTGTCCAGCGGCCCATAGGCCGACTCCGTCCTGGACGGTGCCGGGGCTGTCTTGCTGCCGGCACTCCTGCTCGTGCTCTTGCTGGCTCTGTCGATTCCTCTGTCGATCGCTCTGTCGATCGATGGGGCCGACCGGCTCTCGGGTAACCGCGTCCGGGGCTGCGAGCGGGACGCGGTGGTGCCGCTCGCGCTGGTCTTCGCCACCGCTTCGCGGCCTTGTAGGGATAGCGGGTTACCGAGAACGAGCTCTCGCTTAATCTTCGGCCTCATCGCCGTCGAGCTCGCCGTCGTCGGCAGCTGGGGCATGGTGGCCGTAGCTGCGAGGGTGGCAGGTATGGCGTCGGCCGCCGCAGATGACTTCAAAGCAGCCACGTCTACCGCCGGCCTGTTTTGTGCTCTCTGCTGCGCCGCAAAGCTCTGGGGAGGCGCCCTCAGGAGACCAAGGCCCGGGGCGGCTGCGCTCGGCCTCAGTGTCGACGAGAGTGTTGACGAAGAAGCGGCGCTCCGATGGTCGTGCGCCTTGTGGGCGACATCGCCCGGCTGAGCAGGGGCAAACCGGCTCTGCAGGTGGTTCTCCCGGAGCCAGTCTTCAAACGGCCGGTACACCACATCTTCGGACAGCGGCACGACCGGCGTCAGGCCCGCCGACTCCTCGGCTGCCACCTCGCGCCACACGGCCTTGTGGACCATCTGGGTCGAGCTCCACGGCCCGACCTCGCACTCGCGGCACATTTCCTTCAGGCTCTGGAAGGTCATCGCCTGCATCTGCCGGCTGATTGGATAGTCGTAGAACACGTCTTGGTCTGGCGGCAGCTCCCGCAGCTTCGGGGTGATATCGGACGATAGCGGCAGGAAGCCGGTGGTGAAGAAGGGGTGCTGCACGATCTCGTCCGGATCGGGCCGCTTGTGCGCCTCCTCCAGCATCGAGGCGACCACGTCCTTGGCCTCCTGGCTGATGACGCGGCCCTCCCGGGTCGGCCATTCGTAGTCGCGCTCCTTGGCCCGCCGATAGATCTCGTCCGTCGTCGACGACTGGAACGGCGGCTTGGACGTGAGCATGGCGAACCTGGTTTCGGTGGACTGTCAGCACAAGAGTCCTCGGCGGGGATGGAGGGCAGCGGGAAGAGGGAAGATGGAAGAGAGAAGAGGGAGAAGGGGAAAGGGGCTGCCTTACATGATGATGCCCAAACTCCAGATGTCGACCATGTGGTCGTGGCCCTTCTTGCCCTTCTCCAGGATCTCGGGAGCAATGTAGTTGGGGGTGCCGCACAGCGTCGTCCGCCGGATGGTCTGCATGTCCTTGCCGGTGACGACGAGGGCGGCCAGGCCGAAGTCGCCGATCTTCGCGTTCATGTGCCTGTCCAGAAAGATGTTGCCCATCTTGAGGTCGCGGTGGATGATGCCCTTGGAGTGCATATACTTGATGGCCCCCGCGATCTGCACCGAGTAGAAGCGCACCTCCGGCTCGGTGACCCCCTTCCGCCGCTTCACCATGTCCATCAGGGACCCGTTGGGGCACAGCTCCAGCACAAGGTAGGTGCAGCTCTCGAAGGAGAAAGCGCGGAAGAACTGGACGATGTTGACGTGCCGCATCTTCGAGTGAATTTGGAGCTCGGTTTGGAACTAGTGCCGCGGCGTGAGCGGACGCCCTGCTCCGTCTGACTGACTGCCTAGTGGGTGCACATACCTTCTGCTCCATCTTGGGCGGCATCTTACTCTTCACGATCTTCAGCGCGTACCGCTTCCTCGTGCCGGCGAGCATCCCCTCGTAGCACACGGCAAAGCCGCCCTTGCCCAGCAGCTTCCCCACCTGGTAGACGGCCCCGTCGCGGCGATCGGCGCTCGGGGGCTCAGTGACGTTGGGGGGAGGCGGGGGCGGGTGCTCTTTGTCCTTGTTGGGCTTGAGCTGCGCTGCCGCATTGGCGGCCACATTGGCTGCCACATTGACGGCCGCCACGTTCGTTACCGCATTGGTGGCCGCCCTTGTCTTCAATTCGTTGGTGGTGCGCAGCCGCTGCGCGTTCGCGTCTCGGGGCGAGAGGGCCTCCATGTCGAATCCCATAGCGACCATATCTCAGGAGAGGAGGCGCACAACACACACACTCACGCACGCGCACGCAGCACGCCCAAGCATACGATCGATTGAAGCGGCAAGCAACCGTCTGAAAATAGAATCCGGAGAGGGCTGGTTCGATGCCTTTCGGTGATGCCTTTCGGTGATGCCGTTCGGTGCTCGTGGGGGAGGTCAGATGGCTGGCTATTGCCCGCAGATTAGCTTCGCGACTCTTTTTGTTCGAACTTTTTTTGTTTGTCCGCCGCCTCGTCCGGTAACCGGTGCTTTCACAGGCTCGTTGCGGGAGGGACACTGCTGCGGTGGTATAATAAGAAGAGGCAAGACAAAAAAATCTGTTTGGTCTTGTGCCCCTCCCCATGCGCGAGCTGCATCGGCCACTCCCAACAAGGCAGGAACGTAAACAATTAGGGAAGGCAAGACGGGCCCGAACTTACGTATTGCCCAATCTCGATTGAGTCTGCGATCACACCTTTTAACGAAAAAAAAAAAAGAATATTTGCAAGAGTGCTGCTCGGTGAATTTGCAAAACAACACCACTCCGTCGATGTCGGTGTGTGGAGGTGCGTTGGGTGGCTGGTAATAGTGGCAGTAGCAGCGGCGGTGGGCCGCGAGAGTTTCTGGCCGTAGCAGGGAACGGTGCCGTAACAGGCCCACGTCCCTAGCGCTCGTCTGTTGGCTGAGCAACAGCTGTGGAGGACAGGGTGAAGGTGGAGGAGCCTTATCAATTACCGTACGCTGCGGGCCATGGAGCTTCTGATTGGCCGCCCACCGCGGTGGGGGATCCTTATCTGACAGGGCTGTTGTCTTGTTGACTCTTATCAGGCAGCACCGCCGTCGACTTGGGTCGAGGCTCCCCACGGATGGAAGTTATTGCTTCGAGAGCCTCTCTTCGTTTCTCTTCGTCTCGGTACACCCATTAGAACCCCACCGCGAAACTAAGAAGGGCGTTGACACCTCCATTGCTGCCGATGAGCTCCTAACATACGCTCACCCCGCAGTTTCTGCCCCCTTGCCGGACAATCCCTTTCCACCCAACTGTCGGATCGTCCGCTCCGCCGCGATGGTTCCCCTCCCTCTCTTCAAGCTCGCCTCGCTCTTCGTGCGGCACGTTTCCAAATATGGCGCTGTACGTTGAGTTCCTCCAGTCTGCGCTTAGCGTCCAGGTGGTCCACCCCGGACACGCACGCAAGCCGACGTCTAATGCGGAGCCGGAGTGATGGCAGAACCGGATAAAACTACAAGCCCACGAGCACCCCGGCTTCCGGCGCTTCGCGGCCAAGTACGGCCAGGCCATCCACCAGCTGAACATGCGGCTCTCCGTCGCGCTCCTGCGCAACGTAGAGGCGGAGATGAAAGCCCGGGAGAAGGCCGAGACGCCGACGGTCAAGACGAAAGAGCAGGTGGAGAAGGAGCAGAAGGAGCACCAGAAGGAGGAGTCCACGCGGGCCAAGTACGGCACCACCCCCAAGGAGTCCCACGCCTCGCGCATCGTGCCGGGGAACGTGTGGAAGCGCAAGTTCCGGCCGCTGCCCGAGGCCAAGGCCGTCGACCTGTTCGCCGACGTCGTCGGCGACGGCTTCATCCTCTTTGTCGGCGGCGCCCTCATCATCTACGAATACTACCGCTCCTCGTCGAAACCGGACGCGAATCTCGAGCGGTACAAGGAGCTACAGCAGCAGCTCGAAGAAATGAGGAAGAAAGAAGAGGAGCTGCTGGCGGAGGAGCTGAGACGAGAGAGCAGGATCCTGGCCATGGAGGCTGCCCTGCGCGCCTACCGGGACCCCAAGACGAAGCAGCCCCTATTACCCACGCCTTCTCCAGCTGCGTGAGTGCTCACCGATAGATCTCAGTGTACTACCTACATGGGTATGTATCTACTCGTGGGGGATGTCGAACGTATGGGACCGGAAAAGTCAGGGCGGCACTTTTTGGATGGCGTTGATAAGTCCTTCTTCCCTTTGTTCTATGAAAAAAAGGAGTTGGTGCTGGCAAGGTCACTCTCCGAGGTTGACTCACAGTTTCCAAAAGGGAAGGAGCGTCCCATGTACCTGCACGGCCCACTTGCTGTATACTTCCACATACCATTTCAGCCCTTTTCGAGGGGCTGCCTGTACTTCCCTACTACCTCCTGTACGATGCGGACCCAGGCAAGAGGCGAGAAGCAGCTCTCAGCTCGATCATTCCGGCGCACTTCTTTTGTCTGTCTGTGTCGCCTACCCTTCCTCTCCAGACAGTTCTGTAGCATATCCCACCGGTCAATAGACGCCACTCACGAAGCGCACGCATCCATCCTCCCATATTGTCCTTCTATATTCTGGGTCTACCAGCTGCTCTCAGATCGCAATCATCCGATGCACGTCGAGGCCTGGCTCTGCTCGTCCCTCCGAGGGCGGCGCGAACTCGCCCCCGTCGTTCCGATTCTGCTCAAGAGCGAGCCCATCAAGTGGCAAGGCACGTAACGTAGACACCCTCCTTGATGAAGGTTCCGGCGGGATGCGGATGCTCTAGAGCCCTGCCAGCTAACTGCCTACTTGCGTTGTTAGAGTGCACATCGATGTCGCATGATCTCGCTGTGTCGGGAGTGTCGGCAGACAAGAGTGAGGGAGGCCACCAGTGCCGCTTCATCCTACTCTCCTCCGCCGACGTTGGACGGTCCGAGACGGAGCAGAGACTTTCCCGTCTACGCCAACTCGGGAGCGACCAGGGAGGAGGAGCCGGAGGCGGCAGGAGCCGTGTAGGCGTCATCTTCCTACTTGACGGGGAAGGGAGCGACTGCAATTCCTACCAGCGGCTTCAGATAGAGTACGTATCGCGTCTACCACACTACCGACTGGAGCAGCTGGTGCAGAAGTGCCCAGAGACTCGGGAGGGAAAGCGCTACTAACACGCCCGCTGATGGGCAGCTTTATGCACGAGTTCGAGAACCTGCCTATCATTCCGCTCACCTCCCTCAACGCCCTGCCCGCCACGATACAGGCCTTTTACAGCCAGCTGGCCGCTAGCCCCCAGCCGCAGCTGCAGCCTCACCGGCAGCAGCCCGCTGTTGCTCTATATTATGGCAACTCCACCTCCCCTTCCCCAGCCGGAGCCAGCGCCGGAGACTCAACGATGACGGAGACACTCGACTGCCTACGTTACTGCGCCGAACGGCCGCCGCTGTCGGGCCATGCGACGAAAGCGCTACGCACGATCACCCTCGGCTTCCGGGATCTTGTGGACCACGTCACCGCCGAGAAGGGACGGGAACTATTCCACGAAGCCCTAGGGGGCCGGGCCGCCGGGAATGTCATCTCCTTCTGGACGCACGAGCATCGACCGCGGTGACCTGGGTCTTCCCCTGCTAGTCATCCTTCCCCCTTTCCTTTCTCATTCGCCGATATCTCGCTCCCCAACGTGCCCTTTGCTTTAGGGGGAGGAATAGTCTCGTTAGGTGGCCAGATTTGCAAGAGTTTCTGTACAACACGCATCGTGAGCAGTCAACGGACATGCATACTGGTAGTTTCCGAAGCTAATAGAAACCAATGAGAAACAAGCCGGGCATATCCCCTCTTACCTGTCCCCGAGAGCACGGTGCCGCCAATGCTATCTTTGGACTCACGCCTCTATACTTAGGTGGACATCTGACCGGCCGCTATCTGGTGAATTAGTTAGTCTACTATAGGCTCTACTATAGGCCCATCACCTCGTCACCGCAGGATCGGGGTTTGCGAACAGACAAGATAATAATCACTTATCCATGCGCAGAAGTCTTTTCCTAGCTATGCTCGGTGGTGGCATCAAGAGATAGGCAAGGCGGCCGTCACGTCCAGCCCACCCTCCCCCCCCCATAGGCCTACCGCGTCGGCAAACGGAGTGCACAGATAGGCAATTGATCGAAAGGGGGAAGCAACGGGCCATTTGCGACAACAGAAGAGGCGCTGGAGATATCACACTTGGGTTCAGTCACAATCCTTCAGCGCGCAATACCACACCATACCTTACCTCCTTACCTCCTTATTGAGATACTTGTCCGTGCTGCTAGGGAAGAAAGCCAGCCACCCAAGGAGGCCGACGCAGCCGCGGGGAATTCAGATAGCCTGACCGCCTTAGCATTAGGTGCCTACCTACTCCGTACGCACTATACTTCGTGCGAGCTGGGAGGTGGAGGTGGGTAGAGGAGGTATACATATCTGTATAAGCCCCTACGCGGTCAATCACATTGCATCCCAGCGCATGACTTCCTGCAGGCACATCACAGGCACGCATGGGAGAGGAGAAGGCTCGGCGCAAAAAGAGGAAAAAGAAAAATTTGGAGCCCCCAACTTGGGAAAGCAACTGGGCTCCTCTTCGGCGCATGCATTGGGTGCTGAGATTGGTTGGGGGCCGCGGGGCCGGGGGGCCGACTTGTGTGGTGGAGGAGGAGGATCTCCGGGCGGCCCAGGTCTCGACGTAACTGGTCGTCACATTTGCTTTGCACTGCAGGGCTCTTCTATACTACTCCGATGGTTAGGAGGCAGGTGGTTATAAGAAGGGACGTGACTTGACATGACGGGGCTGGGCCGGACTCCCTAAGATGTGACGAAGAAGCGTTCTCACGGTGATTGCGAGCCGCGAAGAGCAGAGCAATGGGATGAAGCATGGATATTCCGTCCTGACTCTTGGAGGTACAGGTAGGTAGGTATTTGGTCCGAAGTATCTATTTCGGGCGATGGACGCGATGTACGGAGTAAGGTGTGGATAGGCGAGTAGGCTAGTGGTAGCTGTCCCCGGCCCCGACCAATCTGCACCATCACACCTTATCACGAGGCATCGCGGCCCGTTCCCAGGGCAGCAGCCTCGGCCGGCGCGCGAACTCATAGTCCTGACCAGTGAACGGCGAACCCTTCGTGCTAGACAAGGATGGGAGGGGAGAACCGCTTGCCGCGGTGTGTCCTTCGACTGCTTTATTTGGGCAAAGGCCAAGGTGAGTGATTGGCTCGTCTCCCCGTATGGCTCGTCCGTCGTCCGCATGCCCTCCCCTGCTCACCGCGGAGAGAATGGAGCTTCGGCGGTGGGGGATCCCATCCAGGACTTACGAGTACTCCGCCGTATCTCCCGCTACCACGGTGGCGCTCCATACGGTGATGTGATCGTCCGGTCGTGGTCCGCCAGCCACGCTACCTACCTTGATACTCCGCACGGATGTCCTCCCGAGTGCGCAAGCCACTTCCTAACTGACTTGGGGCGGGAAGGAGGGGAAAGAGCTGAAAGAAAGGCTCCCGGGCCGGTCGGGCAGCAGCAGACAATGGGCGGTGAGGACGGAAACGGTTAGGAGGGAGACGGGACGGAGCAATGCATTAGAGGGGGATCCATCTTGTGCTGCTGCTGCTGTTCTGCTTTCTACTGTTTAGCACGTCACCACATGGAAGACTTCCACGGTCAACGTGGCCACGGGACAAGACTTCGATCTCGGAGGATTACTCCCTGTCTCCATCACGCATCACGCAGCACGCCAGATGCGGCAACCAGCTCGGTGAAAGCGCCCGGAGCGAAGCAGTGGGGAGAGAGGAAGGGGTGATAGCTGTCGTAGAGGGAACGGAGTCGGCGTCGGCGTGAAGCAGTGTGCCTGTCCGCCTCTCTGTGATACGGAGTACGGACGTGAGAAGAGCCTGTGCCTTGGTCACGGCGTCCGTCCGTACTCAGCAGTCCACTTGTCCTACTGGGCTAATGCAGGTGACGGGTGAAGGCATCACACGCAGTAGAGCGCAGTAGCGACTGCAGTAGCGCTCTCCATAGCGGCACCGTACAGAGAACTCCACCGCTCGGCAGCAGCTTGAGAGTGCTATGTATATAACGGACACGAGGCGAAGAGCGGGACAAGCCAATAGCGGCGAAATCAGCGCGGGGTTGCCGCACGCCGTTCTTGGCGATTGGGCCGCACCGTCACACCGCTGGCCGACGGAACCGGTGTCCGCTGTGGCTTGCCCCCCCGCAAGAGCCAATGGGCGTCGTCGTGTAACCGCCGGAACAAAAAATGAGAGCGAGAGAGAGATTGCCGTGCATTCGTTCTATTGACCGTAGCGAGGAACCGAGATCTATTAGGTGGTGCCACCAAGCATTGGACGGGGTACCTAACTGGCAAGCAGGCGTGACGGGGAATCCGTGGCCGATCGCCGCGTGCCGACTGATGTTTGACCGCCTTGTTTTTCTTCGACGACTCCGCGGCCCTGCTGGTGATGACCATGTGGTGGTGATAATTGGCTTCGGCTTGCTTAGGACATCTACGGCGAGCGGCGGCGAACGGAGCGCCCTCCCCGTCCGAAAGCAAGTCAGTCCGAAGATCCTTAGAGGGTGTGCGAGGCAGCCTCCGCAATGGACGAGAGCGGCGTGCTAATGCGCGAGACGACTGTGATGGCCGCGAGCTTTGCATTGAAGAGGCGCGCTTGGGGCCAGACAGGAAGGAAGGTGTCGAAATGCCCTTCTCTCTCCCGAAGACATCGCCTCGCGCCGACGAAGCAGGTCTACCAATGGGTGTTCCTAGCCGCCAAGACAATCGGCCGGCAGACTCAATTGGAGCTGGCCAGCATGGAAGGATTCGGCGGCCCCGAGACGAGGAAAAAAACTGCACATTTCTTGGGATCAGACGAGGCTGTCGCGAGGCAAGTAAACAACGTTCGATCGCATGTTGGTGTGGCCAGACCATAAGTGATGAAGACGCTGTTGATCTCCCGGGATGGCCCCCCTTCGGTCGAAGTGGAGGGTTGCTAGAGTCGACGGCAGGAGCCACACCACCTCGTCCAAAATACACACTGACGCCCCCCTGTCGTCCCGCCTGGACGATCCCCTGGCGGGGCGCTGGGGCAGGAGGTTGGCACTGATAATCTTATCCCCAAACCGCATCCGCCTCGGCGCTGACAGGCCTCACCACGCATTGTCAGAGCCCCGTCAGATCGCCGTCTCAGGTGTTCAGATGGCATGAAAGAGCCAGGCTGTGTCGTCTAGACAACCTTGTCTTTTTCCACAGAAGCGCACTCGTTACTCCGTATCTGTACTAGGTCCTCCGTAAAGCCCCTTTCACAGGGCCATGACATAATGCGGAATAGCGCCGACCATCGAATAATGGCCAGGAGCGAGGGGTATCATCGAGAGTCAGTATGGGCATCCACTGGCACCCACCGATACCCAAGACCAGGTTGAGCTGCCTGGTTTGACAGCTTCGCAAGACGCCAACGACACCGAAAGCGGCCCCCAGCCCAGGGCGACGGTACCCATCGCCCAGCAACCAACCCGCACTCTGCCTCTGCGTGACGTACGCGGTATAGTTCCTTCGTGTGGGAGGTATACTAGATAGTTAGAGTATGCTCCGTGAAGGCCGCCAGTTCCTCATCACTCGGTACCGGCAGGGCCCTCTCCGGCACTAATGGAGCCTTTTTATAAATGTGCCAGCAGTCTGCGATGCTATTGGGGGCGGCCGGAGATGGAGGCTATAAGCCTGTCTGCAGTTCCCCAATACGATCGAGCAAGGCCTGCGCGAGGAGGGTGCGAAGTAAAGGGTGCGAAGTAAAGAGAGGGCTGTTGCCGACGCCGGCATCTCGAGGCCCCGTTCGCAGAGCGGGTTGAAGTTGTCACGCACGAGGTCACTGTGCGCGGCGGTTGCAGTAGCCAGGATACCGCGGGACGACTTGGGATGGAGGGGTTCCAGGTCTCGGACAGCAGGGGACCACCCCTGGCACGACGGGTGTGGCAGCCCCCTGCCATCTGCCGCAAACCCCTGGGCGCCTGGCGCTCTGATTGGCCGGGCTCGCACTCTCTAACCGCCCAGCTTTTCCCGGGTCGCTCCAATCGCGGTGACGGCCAGCCACCTCTTGACGGAAACCGCTTTTCTGTCGCCCATTGCCCGATTTCACTCCCCGATGCGCATGCCCAATACTTTGCCCATCGCCTCTGCTGGTCGCAACTGCGCCTGGGCCGCCCTGGTCGCTGTGGCCAGCAGGGCATTTGTCCGCCCGTCATGTGCTTTTTTTTCCTAAAAAAATCCCAGTGTTCTAGGGAACACCCCCCCCCCCCCCCCCGGGAACACTGGGAGGACCTGGGAGGGGCTGGGAAGAACTGAGAGGGACTGGGAAGAACTGGGAGGGACGGGTGTGTCCTCGTTCGCTCGCTTCGCCATCCCGCACCCTCCTGCAGCTTTTCTGCACGCTTCTGCAGCACCTGCACCTCTCTCTTGGCGCCGGGCCCTCGAGGTTGTCTTCCCCCACCCCTCCTCTGCTTTAGGTTGAGTGTCCTTAGACTGCCCTCGGCGCATCATGGCAACGCAGCCACGCGGTAGGCAGGTAGGCAGGCAGGGGTAGGCTGCAGATGGTGGTCCTTTCCGAAGCCCGTCGCGACCCCGGCCTCGCCACCGGATGGGCTGTCTTTTAGACGATGGCGCCCCCGCAGCGGCCATCGAGCCCAGCTCTGCACTTCTGCGCCTCTCGCATACGTTATCACGTCCGAGGCCTCATCTCCTCATCTCCCCATCCCTCTCTCTTCTTTCCTTCCATGGAAGCAGCGTGACAACGCCAATGTGCTTCCGTTATTAAGCGTCCGTGGCTTGAAACCCACCACCCATCGCGAACCGGCCTCACCCCCCCTCCCCCTCTGCCCTCCCCACACCCCTGCTGCGCCCATGTCGATTCTTAAACTCGCATGCGTTTGAGCCGAGCAGACTCCCCATACATCCTATACTAAAGGAGCTGGTCCTGCCTCACATCGCCTCCTGGACGTCAGTCCGCCCTGTCTGATCTTCATGCCCTCGTCTCATGCGATGAAGCCCTGAAACCCAGCGCGATCCACCACCTCAGACCCATCTTGCGCCTGCCTCATTCCACGATACCGCACCTGGACGGTCCGTCCGGCGCAGCCCGCACCCAGCAACGCCCTCAATGCCGCTCGGATGCCTGTCGTCATTATAGACCAGGCCACACGAAGCTGGATCACGAACGAGCCTCTCCTAGCATCAAGCCAGAAACATCAGACACGGGGCACCCTCAGCGGAAGCAGGGTGTGATACACGGCTTCCCGGCCTCGGGGGCGCTGCCCGTCGGGCAACGAACAAGGAACTGCCCCCTCCGCCCCTCCGCCCCGGCCTCCACCGCAGCAACGCCTCCCCACTACCAACACTACCACCACCGCCAATATAGTTGCTCTCAACCCGCAGGTCGAGGCCGGCTCGCCTCTTCTCTTTTCCTCTCTTTTCCCCCTCCAGCTGCTGTGCACTCGTTGCCTGTCGATAGCCTTCTTTCATATCGACATCTTTCTTCTACCGCGGGTCCGGACACCTGCTTCTTCTCTTCTGTGTGCTTACGCATTGCTCCTTTTCGGTTTCTTTGTTGTGAGGGGGAAATCTCTTTTGGACGACCTCGTTCTCTTCTTTCTCCTCTTCGGCTTGCCGTTCGCCTTGGCTTCGATTCGAGGGGATTCGCATTCGGGAAAGTGTTGTGGGTCATCAGGTGCTTGCTGTCTATCGGGAACCAGCTAGCAGAAAGAGAGAGGACTTGGCAAGGGAGGAGGAGCATCAAGAGACAGGAGTATTCTATCTTGAAGGGACCGGGAAGGAAACGACGACAACATGGGCCGTCTTATCAAGAACCACTGGGCGAGGCTCATCATCCTGAGCGCAGCGACCTGTACGTTTCTTCCTGCGCCCAACCCATGCTGGCCCCCCGCCGAGTAACCGAGGCGCTAACCCTGCGTGTTCGTGCGCGCCTTACAGACCAGGTGGCTGCCGCAATCGAGGGCTTCTTCTGGCCCAAGATCTTCTGGGATTTCCTGACGAAGACGCTGGACCCCGCGGTCAAGCCCGTTCCGATACTCCAGATCATCAACCTGTTGTTCGGCCTCTTCATGATGGCCTGGGAATGGCCGCTCGGCTTCCTCGCCGGCACCGCAATCCACCGCAGCCTCGAGCTGCGGCTGGCGGTCCTGCCACTGACCGCCCTGGCGGCGTCCCTGCTGTACCAGGCGACCAACCCGGCCATCTACTACGTGATCGGCATGGCCGTCTATTTCTGGGCCTACAGCGAGGGCGAGGTAAGCTTCTTTCTTACCCTTCTCCACCATCATTCCTCCTTTTCAGGTCCCCTTTTGGCTGACAACTCGTGCTAGATCATCTGCGAGAAGCCGTGGTCATTACCGCAGCGAGGGCGCCCCGGAGGTCGTGCGGGCGGCGCAACTCGTGTCTAAAGGGATGGACGGACACACGACACACTGTCGGACGGACACGTCTTCTTTTCGCTTCCCGTACATAAACCTACCTACAGCCTACCTACCCGCCCTACCTGTGTTGCAACCCCTTCGGTGGGGGGCGGGACAGGAGCGGTATACGTATATAGCAGCAGCGCTCTACACACGCGAAGAAAGGAAGAACCTCAATTTCAAGTTCGAGCGACCTAACATGGCTATGCCATATATTGGGAATTTCCTCTTTTTTCATTCTCTATTTTGCTTCCTCTTTTTTTTACCCCTCTCATCGTCATCGGTCACCACTCGGGGTCTATACAATATATACGCCTCTCACGAAATATGAACTGAAAAAAAATCGAAAATCTAAAATCGTCATTTTCTTTCCAGCATGGTCTTTCTCGAGCAGGACAGGTCAGTAAAGAGGTGGATAGGGTGAATGGATGGGATGGATGGGATACGATAGACGGACGGACGGATGGGAGGACGGAGAACTCCTGGTCGGAACACCCGTGGTTGCGGTCTAGTCTCTTTAGGATCGACGAATCGGATCTCAGACGCCTTCCCCCCGTCTCTAGGACGTGGGGCGCTGTGGGATTGAGGCCAAGGCAATGACGGAGAAGAGGAGAGAAGAGGTTCAAGCCTCCAGGAGCAAGCAACATGCGGCAATGTCAGCTGTAGAGAGGAGGGTCGGGTGTGGGCTGGATGTATTGCTTGTGAGACACCCCCAAGTTCCCCCTCTCAAGGGGGATACTTATATCGGCCCCTATTCACGGAAGCAGTAATACACCGATCAGATCTTGAGAAAATGAATCAGGACTGGACTGAAGCAAATAACACATTGCCAACTGCCGCTGTGGGAGGATGAGAGTCCTCGGGGTAGGCACGCAGTAGTGAGAGATGGTATAATTGGAACCGATATGGAACGACGTGATGTATAGGAGAAAAGGGGCGGCTCAGCTTACCTACCTACCTACTTGGTCGTCATTACCGAGGTTACCCCCCTCCCCCCTGTTCGATTGGGATCTCATTCTTCCATCTCCGATGGTTGGGTTGAGGACTGGACGTCCTGAAACGGCCGTAGATAGGGTGAGACTGGTGGGTTGAGTTCAATAGTAGCTTGTAAGGTACGGGGCAGCCGCCTACCTACAGAGAAAATCCAGCTCACATCTTTCGAAACGGGCTCGAAACCACCTACCACCCGCACCAGTTCCATCTCTCCATTCTCAATCGTCGCATTTCCCCGCAGCAAAGAAAGTCACACGATGCTGTACATCCACACGGCGGTCTACCGTTCTACTTCGTAGGAGGAGAGAGGGCAATATGGGGGCAATGTTGGTTAACTTGATATCTAATTGATAGATAGGCTAGTCCGAGCCCTACATGTACCGAGTACTAGTAGAGCAGAGAGGATAGGTAGCCTGAGTCACATTCCTATCCCCTTTAGAATACTTCATTTTCTCTTTCTCGTGAGAAAAGAAATGTGTTCCGGGGATATATGCACCCCGCGCCCCCCCATGATGGGACCGACAACAACAGGATAGCGACCCCGCGGTTGCAGCAACCTTCTTCTTTCGTTCCTTCTCATTTCGGTGCATCATCAAAGGTAGGCATCTTGGTAGAGGTGACCGCCTACTACGCAACCCCACCAAACCAGCCATCTCTCGTCACCTCGACAGCTCCAGTCGAACGTCGCGGTCGGACCCGCTTAGTGGTGCGATACCATGGAACCCATGGTGTCGTTCGTGCTCGAGCTTCGCTCGCTCATCTGGACAAGTGGGGGAACTGTCGTTAGCGGGCGATTGGGTCTAAAGATGTCGCACCGCCCCCCTTCAATCACTTACCTCCGACTCCTGGATCGTTCCCTTCTCGAGGATCTTCCGGATGACCTCCTCGTCGACGTGGGTGCCGAACTCGTTATCCAACGTGGCCTTGGACGCCGTGTCATAGGTGCCCTGGGCGCCTTGCCTGTTGTCGCCAAATGTCATTGGTTAGCAGGCTGTTGCCACCGGCTTCTCCTTCGGTGTTCACGACTCCGGTGATTTGCCCCCGTCTTGTTTTAGCGCCGACCCATTATGGCGGCTTCCCAACTCTTCGTTCGCGTGCCAGCCATGCAGCCACTCGGAGCCTTCCGGTTTTTTCACCCCTTTCCGGTAACCAACGCCCGGCTTACGAGGCAGGACATGATGTGGCCTCATTGAAGTGGGGTAGGGAAGAGAGAGGCAGGCAACGAATGCTGGGCAAGAGGAAAAACAAACAGTGCGCTAAGTGTAGGCGAGTAGGCAAGGGAGACTTTGGGGGGGAGGAATATGGGGCTAACTCACTTATGGGTGACAAAGATCTTGAAGGAAGAGACAAAGTGCGCCATAGGAACCGACTTGTCAGACTGCCACTGCTTGAAGGTGGCCGGGTCGTCGATGAAGACGAGGAAGTCGTCCTCCTTGCCCTTGAAGTGGACCTTGTGCTGGACAGTCTCGCCGCGAGTCATATTGACTAGTAGTGACTGGTGGATATCGTGAAGAAGAGGGTGAGATGAAGAGGAATCGGCGGGAGGAAATAGGGAATTTTGGTTGATTTGGTCTCCGAGAGAGAGAAGAGACAAAAGCTGAAGCTTCGTGTTTTGGTTGAGTGCGTCAGCAGTGATTATGGAAGTAAACTCGTTCTTTCGTCGGAGATGAAGCTTGAAGATAGAGAGGAGGGGGTGAAAGCTTCTGGTATTTCGTAGCGTACCTTGGGCTTGATATTTAAAGAGCTGGGGATCTTTGCTTCTCTGGTGATCTGCCAGTGTGCTCCTTGTTTGTTCAGTTAGGATTGCCTAGATATCTGCTGGAGCTCGTGATGTATTGCTGCTCAAATAACTACGTCATACAGTGGGCAGACCGTGGCATGGCGGGGCGGAGCCGGTGGGCACACGACAGCAAACAAATTCAATCACGCCGGCAGGGGAGAGCTGCCTGTGGCTGCCCCGCCACCCCGCCTCTAGCGCTCTTTTGGACAGGTGGGCGGCTGAATATGCCGTGATGCCCTGATGGACAGGCGTTCCTGCAGGTAAGGCCTGCTACAATACGCTATAAAGTTCCAGCCCATTCTCTTTCTTACGTCACCAGCATCGGCCAGTTGCAGCCTGAGATCTACCGAGCGCATTTCCAAGGCTTCGTCGTACACAATAGATAGAAGCTCCATGTCATTATAAGGTAGGGGGGTCTGTACCTGGTACCTCGATCCCTAGGAAATAGCAGGCACCCTGGGCAGGTACCTAGGTAGGTAGGTAGTCACCAGAGAGACTGACAGCAGCAGAGACAACGGGAACACAAAAAAAATTGGTAAGGAAAGTCCTTTGTTAGCTCTAAAGTAAGATACGGTGAGGGATTCCATGTCCTATACAATGCTGTATGCAACCCACGAGCGTCCAGAACCCGGCCACCTTCATCTGGGTAGTTGACTGAAGCTTTGTAGCCTTTCCAAAGGTAGCCCAGCCGCTCTCTTGAAAAATGAATGGCCCAGATCGGAGCGGGCCGCAGCGAGAAGGGGGAAAGGGTAATATGATGGGGGATAAGAAATACAGTAAACCATGTAGTGCAGGGAAGCTGGATAGTAGTAGATGCTGCTTTTCTGCTGCTGCTGCATGACTGGCCACCTGCAGCCCCTAAGCTTGCTTCCCATCCCGTAATACCTCGAGGATTATACCGTAGCTACCGAGGAATGCTCCTTACATGCTCACCTTTCACCGAAACAAGCTCCGGAATCCCTGGGTCACAACATCCCGGTGGAAAATCCCCATCTTAGCCCACCGGCTCACCGACCGGATGGACGAGGGTCTTGAACCTTCCTTCTCTTTGTTTGAATTGGAGGGAGATGGTCGGAATGGCCGCGGAGTGCTCGCGCCATCGCGCGCCATTCGGATGCTGTTCGCCGATGCCGTTCTCGGTGGATCAAGCCCCAGCGGCCCAGCATCGCGTGCTAGCACTTCCAGCTGCCCCCCCCCCTCCTGGCGGGCGGTTGCCACGCGTCTGGCGATGCCATGGCCGCAGCTGTCGGGGTCGCTCTGCATAGAGACTTGCTTTTCCGTCTCGTCTAGGATGGCGGAAAGGTACGCACCCACGGCAGCCTTGTCTATCGTCCCCATGGCAGAGCTGTTCTCGCTGCTCCTGGTCCTGCGCGGCGTGCGCGACGGGCGCGGCCCTTCCGGGCTGTCAGGGGCTTGCTCCTCACCCGTGCCGTGCTTGTTCACGCTGGCGCGGCTGTTTGACCGTTTGGTGAAGGTGCCGGCAATGCTTGCCACGCTCAGTTTGCGCATCACTGAGGATGCCGAAGTCCGAACGAGGTGCTCACTCCTGGCCCGAACCGTCATCCCTGGGAAAGGAAGGACCTCTTGAGTCCAGACGTCGGATAGGAGAGCCTCGAGGCGCGCCCTGTCGCCCCTGGAGGGCGTCAGGACGGGGACCCGTGAAGTAGTAGTCAGGAGAGACTGGGACCGATTAATCGACGTCCTGGCGGCAGACACTGATGACTCCTTTTCGACGCTCGTATTCTTCAGAATAACCTGGTACAAAGCTGATTTGGGCCCGACCGTGGTGGCCCGATGTATCGAGATTCTGCGTGCCACGGTGCCTGGGTCGAGGGATATCGTGTTAGCAACTACGGCTCATTCCCTGCCACAATAGGAAACAATCGGTTGACTTGCCGGGCTTCCCAAAAACTGTGCCTAGAGACTTGATATTCATTGAGAGGGAGCTGAAGTTGGGTGATTCCGGCGGTGGCCGACCCGCGCTTTCCGCAGAGCGGCTAAGCCGGCCGCGCCATTCTCCCTCTTCTTTTGGAGTGCACGCCGTCATGATAATTTCGTAGAGCTGGTGGTCGCATTCAAACACGAGCTTCCAGGAAAAGGGGGCAGTATGGCATTGTAACCCTGCTGAATAGTCAGCCACGATACACATCTCGACGTGATCGAAAGGAGACGACGGCGGATTGGAGCCACGAGGGTACCTCTGCCGTTATCCACGTTCTCAACCTTGATCTTACTCAAGGAGAGGCAAGCTTGGATTGTATATATCTGGTCCACCTTGCTCGCCGAAGCAAGGCACAGCCAGTCGCGGTAAAGAAGGCAGATAACATAGTTGCCCTCGACGCCGTCCTTTGTCTGCCAGCAGACATACAGGACCCCGCAGAGCTGAATATGGCCGAAAGAACGGATTCGAGTCTTTGATGCAGCATCGAGCCTCTGTACGATTCATCCTCAGTCCCACGAACGACACGCATAGCTACAGCTGGGTATGTATGGGGTAGCAAATGAAGGTAAAGCATACCTGGTTGGGGAACACGAGGCGGTCTTGCAGCAGCCACGTCTTCTCCAGCGTGGCCTTGATACGAACATCGTCCGTTGCTCGGTTGATCGCCCCCGTTGCCTCCCGGAGACGAATCAGTGCACTCTCGATCTCCATGTACGAGTAGGGGCAGTCACAGACTGGGGTGTATTTCAATAGTTCCGCAAACAACAAAGGATACTTGCACACCCTCTGGATGGGCTGCCGTAGGCCGGTTAGTATGGCTTGACTAGCTGGGAAGCTTCTAGATGAAAGGGGGGAGACGACTAGCCTTGACCAGCAGGTCTCCGATCGTCAGTGCCTGCCTGGACTTTTCATCGTAGAGCTTCATAGAGCCGAGAGAGGCGGCTAGATTCTCCAGCCCCTTTTGATATCTGCTCCATTCAGGCATAGTACGATGGGCCACCGCAATGTCTTTGATCATCAGCTCATACTTGGCGCCGTACTCCTCGTAGACGAAGAAGCGGTTCATCTGCGTTCGATTAGTCGCTGCTCACGGCCCCCCGTCGTTGCGACCAGCCAGCTTGGAAAAGAAAAGAACAGGCGGTATCGTTTTTTACCTTCTTCGCGAACAGTTTGGCAACCTCCGCAGCTACGAGCGGCTCAGCAGTCATGCCCGGCATCTGTTGTAGCCAAGACATTCCATCCTTGTCCTCCGGCACGGCGTCCAGGCTCCTCCATCTGTGATGGCGGCGGTGGGGCTGGGTAGTTGGCGTGGAGAGAGTGTTGCCGAGTTCGACTTGTGTATATTCGGAGTCGGGGACGGCCCTGTGGAGTTCCCCTAGGAGTTCCTCGTGCAGTTCCACGATGTCTGTCAAGTTCCGATTGATCGAGGAACGGAGACTGGCTTGCAGGGTGGGCAAAGAGGCGAGTATAGTCACATACACCTATCTCCATTAGCCAGGGTACCTATGTAGGCAGTCCCATGGGGTATCTCACTGGAACTCACGTTCGTCAGAAACCGGATGTCCCCGATATAGCCCTCTTCCGTGCTGATCAGTTCTTCCAGGATACGACGGCGCTGCAAGGCGCGCTCTGTCGTCTCCGGATCTAGACTTAACGGCCTCTCTTGGAAGTGGCTGTCCTCGGAGAGCCGGGCTCCTGACACGGAGGCCCTGCTGCTGCGATCTGTCCGCGAGTGTCCCCGGGAGGACCGTAGACGCGAGCGGCCGAGGATGCTGGTGCCAGCCAGGCTGACACTTGTGCTCTTGGCAGCGGCGACGAAGGCAAATGACGACTCGGAGGACGAACGCCGGTGGAAACTCGAATCCTTGCGGTGAGGTACTCCGACTGATGCATTGGCGAAGGCGCCGGCACTGGGCCACGGGATCCGGTCTCGTCCAGTCCGGCGGCGATGCAAGGACCTCATCCATTTCCTGAAAGGTATTTTCGCCTTTTCGGGCGTCTGTTCCTCCACGATCTGCCGAAACTGCAGCAGATGTATATTCTCATTCGATATTCTCCCTGAAAACGCAGCATCCAAGTCACGCCCTAAGAGTTCCATACTATCCAAGGCATCCGAGGTGTCCGCCGCTGAGTTGGTAGGAAGATTGCGGATCGAGAAGGGCTCGACATAGCCGGCTCCGGGCATGGGGAGGTCGGCGGTAGGGACGCCGCTCAATAAAAATCCCGGTGCGGCTTCTTCGAGGACCGGGTTCCGGGAGATGCGGACAGAACCCGACGGGGAGGAAGATCGCAAAGAGTCGGCCTCAGACCGAGCCATGATAGAGGAAGAAGTAGGCAGGCAGGCAGCCCCCAGAAAAGGCCAAGACACAAGACGAAGATCCAAAGAATCCAAAAAAAAAAGGACGGGGAAAAAAAAAAAGGCTCCAAATCAGGATGAAGCAACACGACGAACCTTGAAAGAATTCAAATCATAATTCCCAGGAACAAGCCCAAAAAATGAAGGATGCAGAAGCGCGAATAGTCAGCCGGAAGCCAAGTAAACAAGAACCAAAAAGGCCATCCTACTAAGGGGGTGGTGTGAGTGTAAGTCGGCCGAGACGCTACATCGCGGTGAGAAAGCAGGTACTGATAGTCCTGTACGATGGTGCTCGCGGACACAGCGTGGGTGACGACCCGGCCAGGTGGGCACCATTGTAGAGAAGCGCGTACGGAAGTAGGCCCCCAAGAGGTGAAGGGCACTCTTTCTGCCCTGAATCATTAGCGAACCTGAAGAGACAAGCTTCCCGGAATGTTTCAACGCGTCAAGTGTGACCGTATCGCGGCTGTGGTGGCACACGGACACGCCTTCCTCTGATCAAAGAGCAGGGAGGGAAATCTTAGCGGGCGCGATGGTCGCTAGTCCATCAACGGAGGCATAAGCCCAGGTGCGCTCAGTATGGCTTCGTCGGGAACAAGCACAGATCGTCTTCGAAGGAGTCCACGAAGCATGGTTGTATGATTTGAGACGTCCGATTTCGAGTCGTGCCACCTGCGCCACCGTGGCTGCGGCGGAAGCCTCACCTGAGCGTACCCCGCTCCATCCGCTCGCTTTCCTTCGGTGCGCTGCACACAGCCGAACGCGCCACCCGACAGCAGACTGATCTGTCAAACGCAGGGCGCTGGAACAATTCCCGTGGCCTTTCCTGCTTACCTTCCTCAACTCAACTCAACTCAACTCAACTCAGAAAATGGTTGAGCAATCCAATTCTGCAGCGAGACTATGGGCCTGCCGCTGAATATGAGCAACTTGCACGCGCCGACCGTCCCCGCCGGACCGACGTCGACACGTACCGCTAATGGGAACGGGGCGCATCTATCGCTCCCAGAACTCCAGCGCACCAAAGACAACTTGGAGGCCGAGCTGCGAGCCCTCGGCAACGTTCTGGACTCGGTATGCCACTCAGCTGCCCATCCCTTCGTTAGGTTGCTAGAAAGCCGCTGACAGCCCCCAAGCATGGCGTATGTATGCACACGGCCTTGCTCACGGAGGATGGATTTCCTAGAGCGGACGTCGACGTTGCGCAGAGTATTAATTCCTCCCCCCCCCCCATCCGGTTCAGCTGTCCCTGGGTTGGGCTCACCAGAACTCACTCTCCCCAGTACGAACCACCCGAGCGCAGATCATTCGCCTCCGAAATGACTGGAAGGAACTCATGAGCGTTATCGAGGGACGAATCCACGAACACTTCGAGAGCCTGGACCGATCGGATGATGACTCGGATGAAGCCTTGGAGGATGTCCCGGACGAGGGCATGAGAGTCTCGGAGCCAGAACTGCAGGACTGGGACCCCAGCGTCTCTGATCTGGTGTTTGCGAGGGTGAATGCCGTGATCCCCCAGAGCCCGGCCGAGGAAGCGGGTCTGAAGGCCGGCGATAAGATCCGCAACTTTGGCTATGTCAACTACACCAACCACGACGGCCTCAAGAGGCTAGCAGACTGCGTGCAAGGAAACGAGGGGGTAAGTTTGGTGGCGTATAACTGTCCGCCTGCCCTTCCTGTGACTCCAGTGTGCTGACAGTCGCTCTTGCAGCAAAACATTGTGGTCAAGGTGGCGAGGAACGTTGGCTCAGGCCGGTTGCAGGAGCTTAGGCTGACACTGACACCACGTCGAAACTGGGGAGGGCGAGGAATGCTTGGCTGCCATATCTTGCCCCTGTAACGGTAGCACTAGCATTGGTAGGAGAGCAATCGAATGTTGCCGTGGTGACTCATGAGGCAGCAGCGGTCATCTGTCCCTTCCCTGCATGCCTCAATCCTACCCGGCCGGCCCTTACTAGTAGGTAGAAGATAGGACCTGTTTGTTCTCGGGTGCTAGGTGCCTTAGCTTAGCTGAATAATACCCAGGTAGCAAGCATCATGGGTGGCCTAGGTAGCCCTTTTTCCAGCCTGATAATGCCCAATCAGCACCATAGTTAAGGAAAGCCCAACAGAGGCTTTGCATTCCTATAGATGAGCACCTGAAAGGAAAGTACCGTAATCCTCAAAGTACATACAGGGGTTGGAGCTTCAATAGTTCATTATGTCAGCTAGAAAAAAATAGAAGAATAGGACGACGCAAGTCGGGATACCTGAGAGAGGCAGGATGGGGTTGGGCGACATTGCCCCAAAGGGCGGGTTCCTTGGTTCATTCAGGCCTCTGCTTAGGCGCCAGCTTCTCTTGTCATCCCTACCGGCCTGTTCCCTGGTAATACCGCGATTCACTTGGAACTATCCGGTCGAGCACGTGACACTGCCCCTCCCCGCCCAACCTGGTTTATTTTTTTCTTGGGGACTGCCGCCGCCGAGCTCCCTCTCATGCAACAAACACTCCTCACCCAACCTCTTCGCCTCTCTTTCACCCTGCGCATCCCAATCAAGACCAGCTCCGCGCATCGCTTTTTTCTGCAAAAGTAAGCGCGCGCCGCCTTGCTATATCTTCCTCGACGGGCATTTGCTTCTCTTCGCCCTTTTCGCTTTCCCTGCGGTGGATCAAGAAGGCACTGACTCTTGATAGATCCGACCCACCTTGTTTACACCCCTCTACAGCATCCACATTCGACAGAGCAACCATGGCGGATGCTGCTTCGGGTACCCCGACCTTCAAGTTGGTGCTCGTTGGCGATGGCGGTACCGGAAAAGTAAGCTCGTTCTCCTTCTCATTTTCCTTCTCTGCTCCCTAGCGCGACTATGCCGCTTCTTGTCGGCGGCATCCACCAGCACCCCTCCCCCGCCTACCACGATAGCGATAGCGGACATGCGCGTCCAGCATCATCGCCGCGCCAGGGAATGAGTAGAGCAATAGCTAACCGCGACGTTCTTTCATAGACTACCTTCGTCAAGCGCCATCTGACGGGCGAATTTGAGAAGAAGTACATGGCAACGCTCGGTGTCGAGGTCCACCCCCTTGGCTTCACCACGGTAAGTTGGGCACCAAGTGGTATTGAATCCTGGTGGGACACTGGTCGCTGACTTGGATATCAGAACTTCGGCCCTATCCAGTTCGACGTATGGGACACCGCCGGTCAGGAGAAGTTCGGCGGCCTGCGCGATGGCTACTACATTAACGGCCAGTGCGGTATCATCATGTTCGACGTGACTTCCCGCATCACTTATAAGAACGTGCCGAACTGGCACCGTACGTTCTCCCTCTACTTTTCCACACCCTTGCCGAAGGAAGCTCGTGCCTAACCGTGAAGATAGGCGACCTCGTCCGTGTCTGCGAGAACATCCCCATCGTCCTGTGCGGCAACAAGGTCGACGTCAAGGAGCGGAAGGTGAAGGCCAAGACTATCACCTTCCACCGCAAGAAGAACCTGCAGTACTACGACATCTCCGCCAAGTCGAACTACAACTTCGAGAAGCCGTTCCTGTGGCTCGCTCGCAAGCTTGTCGGCAACCCTTCTCTGGTATGTATACTAAGGAAGAATCAGGCTCGAGTCGTAATTGAGGGATGAAAGAGATGCTAACAGAAGTCGCAGGAATTTGTCGCTGCTCCCGCACTGGCTCCACCTACCGCCCAGGTCGACGAGGCCCTTCTCGCCGAGTATGCCAACGAGATGGCGGAGGCTGCTGCCAAGCCTCTTCCGGATGAGGACGATGACGACTTGTAAACAAGTCCCACTCTTCTCCGGAGGGCACGGGGGTTACGACGTGGATGGGAGGAGGAGCGTCACGCCATGAATTGCACGCAGATATCCCATCTTAGCAGGAAAGATGGGCGCAATACAGGGATACTACGGCTTTTGCTAGGATGAGACTCACCGTTGTTCTGTAGATGATACACATGAAGAGGTGGATTGGGGAAGGAGAGGCTAGCTGAACCTTGCGCGCTGCTTTTCATCGTCATAATTTGATTCCGGCCTTACCTGACAATTCCTTACGATAGTAGATAGGTAGCTCTCGGCATATGCTGCACAAGCAGCCCCTAGGTAGACTTCATCGGGACGTTCGGGGGGGGGGGGGGGGGGGGGGGGGGGGGGGGGGGGGGGGGGGGGGGGGGGGGGGGGGGGGGGGGGGGGGG